>RQTK01001415.1:50969-93866 GCA_003991915.1 Elysia chlorotica | reverse complement strand
CTCTCTCTCTCTCTCTCTCTCTCTCTCTCACACACACACACACACTTTCTCACCCCCTCCATCATCCCACCATCCCCTCCCTCCCTTCCCCTCTCAGCCCTGAAGATTGGTAGCGACTATGACATATGGACGATTTGAAAGCACTTCTCACCACAAAATCCTGCTTGTTTTTTTTTTTCCACTGTAAAGCTTTGAGTGTGGATTTCGGCTGTTTGATCGTCTTGCTCAGCCTGCGCTGCTCTTTTCTGGATGGCGCTCCATCAGACCTGCCACCCATAACCAAAATGACGTTTATGTACGTGTTTTTCTACACTTTTTTGCCTAAATTAATTACACTTAGATGGTTTTCGGAGTTGGCAGCCCTGTTCTAAGCGCCATGGCCCGCCGGGGAGTGCGACAACCGGCAACGCCGGAAATAATCTCCCCATTTTATTTTTCAATCTTTCCTGTTTATTTTTTTATATTTATTTTTTTTTCTATTTGGTTTGGGATTTGCTTAGACCACATCTCAAACTGGTATTCCTTTCATTGATATCATTGCTTTTTTCCGATATCTAATTTTCAAACCTTGCTTTCATTTTTTTCCTCTTTGGCGATGATATAGGGGCCTTAAAGTAATTATTTTTGCGTTTTTGTTTTGTTTGAGGGTTTTTTTAATTGGGGTTGTTTGGTTTAAGCTCATGTAAATGCGGAGCTCATAGCTTAAAATGAATGCCGTAAAGTGCGAACGTGTTAAAAGTGTTTGTTTTCCTTGCCCGACTCACTAAGTGCGTTATTGTTGTCTATTTATAGTTGATGCTGTCAATAAAATTTTTAGATTTTGACGTGGTGCGAAAATATTTTTTAGAGACTAGCTTATCCCGAGGATGGGTCTCAAGACAAATGTCAGGCAAATTTTTACTATCTGCCACACAAAAAAGGATTATATCAAAGAAATATCAGGAATCGTTTTAGCTCTTCACATAATATTGGTACCGCCTTACTTGACCACCTGATCAAGATTGGAACTCAAGAGTCCCCATGCAAATCTGCGCGTTCATCGACTGAGCTGGCTCGCCTCCCTGTGTTAATGAAATGATCTTCCCAATGGTCTCTCTGGACATTCGGCTTCTCCCATGATTAATTAATAGCTGGATCGAATGTTTATCAAATGAAAATTATGAAAATGACATTACCAACTGACAATAATATTATATTATTAATTCAAGACAGAACGATGTCTAGATTCTAGATCTAGAGGCTCATCATGAGGAAAAGAGGAGCTGAGGAGAGTAGTGGGAGCAAGGGAGGACATTAACCTCTGTTACCAGTAAACAAATTAAATGATAAAATAAAACGGTCACGTCCGTTCCCACATCATGCCATGCGTCGCAAAGCAAAACTGTTTGCTGTGTCCAAATTCGAGTCGTTTGAATTAACCTACTAATCTTGATTTATGTATTCCACAAGGCAGTTGGCGATGATGAAGCCCATGCTAGATGATGTGTCATTCGATTATCCAAACGTTAAAGATAAGATAAGGTAATATAAGATAAGATAAGATACGATAAAATAAGATGAGATAAAATAAGATGATTTAAACCTTTATAATCCAACAGGCAATCTTGCCTTGGTGGAAAATACAAATTTTATTCAAATAATTAAGAACATGTATGCGTTAAAAAACAAAATGCTTTACCTAACCACGTGAACATGTATCATTGATGCAATATAGTTCACTGTTAGAGGTAAGAAAAAAAAAGTATAGATCATTTTTTCTACACAAATACGTTAACAAACTTACAGAAGACCAGCATTTCGATCTATCTCAATGATTGTTATAAATAGAAATCTATATGCATAAAATCTGTTTAATTTTACATCTCTTTCATTTTCCTGTCCAAAATTTAACGTGTAAAGAAGATTGATTAAAACTTGCAATGAAATTTCTGCTGGCATCCCAAATAGCGTTACGTGTTTCGTATTGGAAGTGGTAGGGAGAACACTAGCTCTCCTTGATATTGATTTATGTAATAAAATTACAAGCGTAAAATTCAATTTGAATAACAAATCAACAAAAGTGGTGTAAATCATTATCAATCCACGACAAAATGGCTGTAACACAGTAACCGACGCTATTGGTTTAAACATACTTCTGAGTTAAGCTGGTATAACCTCCTATATCAGCACTATATAGGCTAGGCTGTGGACGGTTCGCCCAAATAGAACTGTATTCTGGCGTGTAACAGAGACAGTAAAGTGCCATTCAGTTATTCCTCCAACGGAACTAACCTGTTTAGCATGCTTCTTAAGAAAATCCGGTGCGAGTCTCCTGAATAGATGAATATTATTCCCGACATCAGAGGTACACAGGATGGCTTATCAGCTTTTATTTTAAAATAATTGTAAGAAATTAACAAAAAACCTAATTAAGAGAGAAAGAGAGAGAGAGAGAGAGAGAGAGAGAGAGAGAGAGAGAGAGAGAGAGAGAGAGAGAGAGAGAGAGAAAGAGAGAGAGAGAGAGGGATGAAAGAGACAGAGTAAGAAAAAATGGAGTAAGATGTGTGACTGAGTGAGTTAGTGTGCTAAACTCAACGTCAGCAACAAGACTATGTTTTGGACGTTGCCAAAAATAACGTCTGACAATTTGCGCGATGCTACACAGAGACAGTGCGACCCAACCAGTTACGATGGCGAAAGCGGATAAATATAATGTTTTAAAATAATTTTGCTGCTTTGAAATCACACGATTTTTATTATCTAGCCATCTGTTTTAATTGCAGCTGTAAAATTTAATTGTCCCGACTTCGTTTTCTTCTTTAAAACGTTTCTTTGTTTGTTAATGTTAATTTGTGATGTTGTCCTTTCTTGTTTGTTAATTTTTTCCTTCTCTTCATTTGTGTATGCGTTTTGATCGAAAACTTTTCGGGAGTTCAAAAACGGCGGAGCGATATTTCATTATCCTCAAACTCAAAACCAAAGAAAAAAATCAAATGCTTTAGAAATAAAGTAAACATTTGTCTTGTGAAATAGGAAAAAAAGAAGCCGGTTTTTGTTCAGTTGCAGGCTAATAGAAATAGAGGTTTTACCATTTATTGGCACAAAAGAGAATCAGACAGATCAAACAATGTTGATAAATGGTAGCAATGTGAACGTGACCTATGCAAAAATCCAACTTATCATCGTTTTAGATTTCATGGGCCTGGAGGGATATTATTGACACGGCAAAAAATCAAAGAGGGAATTTTTATTTTATGTAAGGGGGAAAAGCACGGGAAAAACTCGATATCCCTACAAAGAGAATGTCAGAGTTTAGTTTTTAAAAATTGAGTGCAAAAAAATGTTATGTCGACCACAGTACTTCAATTGCAGTTACGGATTACTTAAATAAAAGGTTGTAAGTTCTTACGCAATGATCACTTCAAAAAGTAAAGAAAATATGCAATAACAACTTCTACCTCAAAGACTGCTCTCTTCAGTAAGCGGCAGTGAAATTTCATATTTTAGGTTCCTAAAGTTGTACTATGTTTCCACCTTGAGAGACAATAAAGATGTTGCACAATAGAGTAAAGAGGGTAGGTTTTTATTGGGTTAACGCCCTCTTTGTTTATTTAATAATCAAACACGATTTTTAGGCGCCACTGCCAATTCGAACCGCAGACCTTCCGCCTTTAGTTCACAGCAATAACCAATAATGGGACTGATGGTGCTACAAACCAAAAAGGGAAACAGCGAAAGCCTATCATTTACATCTTAGGCCTCAAAGAGGAGTGAGGCAAGATATCAGTTTTGATGAGGACAGCAACAAAGGAATTTGATCTCTCAGGAGTAACCATGCATTTTGTCACGAGACACCTGTTTGCTTAATAAGATCAAAAAGCAGCATTTTCGGCTGCTATGTTTACATAAAAAATGAAATAATGCCGCAATAGCATAGCAAGATGGAGAAAAAGTTTGGAAGGCAAAATAGAAAAAAATGTAAAAAGAATTAGGTAGTTCTGTGTAATCCAGGTTTCAGGAAAATGCTTTACACAGACAGGGGCCATCACTGGAATTGAACCCGGAAACTCTTGCTCTATAGATCAGAACACTAGAGATTCTTTTGGGGCCCTAGATAAAGCCTAATTCCAAAATTGCTTATGGAAATGCCCCAAATACAATCAATTGTTTTAAGTAGGTATAATTCTGAAGACACATAAAATGCTTCTAGAGAAAAAATATTAGCAAACTGGGAAAGGTGTGTGAAAAAGAATTATAGAGAACTCGAAAGAAGTGTCAGTTTAGTAGCTTAATAGTGAATGAGGCACGTTATATTATGGCAAGCAAACAAAAAACATGGTAGGTATTAAGTAAAACACTATTAAAAGTTTGAAATCGCCAAGAGTAGGGGTTATGCAGAAGGACAACAATGCAACAAGTTATTTTATTCTTTAATGGGTAAATAATGTAGAAACCAACATTTTTTCGCAAATTTCGCAATGTCTACAATGTGAAAGATGTGCCATTATTATTTAGTTATCAAGTACTAACTGGCAAATTAATATTGATGCAAGGTGACAGTAAAGAACAAAATTACTGCTCATTGCGGCAGCATCTATTGGAAAACTGTTCCGATGCGTACAGTGATGGGACTTAATTATGATATTCCCGTTAGTATTTGAAGAAAAATCAATGCATTTTGCAAGTGTGGGCTGGTAGGCGGGAGTAGATTAGAGGGTAATTGCTCACAAGTATAGATAATGACATGTCAAATGTATATTATTTTTTTTCTTAGAGACACTTGTGTCTGTTGGACTCAAAGAGTTATATTTGTGTCTCTATGTTTAAAAGTATTATGTTTTTGCCTCTTGTTTTGAACATTTATATTTGGCAAACAGTCTGAATTTCAGCTAGTATTAGGGTGCATTTTGTGACAACAAATTAAATCAGCGGGGGTACTTTCTCACAATTATACATAATGATACGTCAGATGTACAACATTTTTTAGAGACACTTATGTCTGTTGGACTCAAAGAGTTATATTTAATTCTATGTTTAAAAGTATTATGTTTTCGCCTCTTGTTTTGAACATTTATATTTGGCAAACAGTCTGAATTTCCGCTAGTATTAGGGTGCATTTTGTGACAACAAATTAAATCTTTTTTGTCTCTTTTCACAATTGACCATTTTTGCCGTGTCTTAAAGAGCGGGTGGCTAACAAAACAGGGTTGTGCGAGGAGAAGGATTCTAACGAAGATCGTATGAAGAAAGATAACAATAACAATACCAATATCAATAACGATAAAGATAACAATAACAAATGACGATGACGATAATGAAGATGATGACGATGACGATGAAGATGACAATGATCACGATGATCACGATGTTGGCGACGACAACGACGATCATGACGATGACAATAATGATGACAATAATGATGATCGGTTAATAATAATATAGAACTATGCAGTTAATAATTATTCAATGGAGCGTGGAAAATGACTTTCCTACTTTATTGCGGTTTGATAGAAGCTTAAAAGATACGCAAAATAAAAATGCGTTTGTCATTTCTTTTTTTTCTCTCTCTCTCTTTCACTCTCTCTCTCTCTCTTTCCCTCTCTCTCTACCTCTCTCTCTCTTTCTCTCCATCTATCTATCGATCTATCGATCTATCGATCTATCTATCCATCTATCTATCTCTTTTTTTTCTTTCAATTTCGCACACTTTTTATCTTACTTTCTTTATTTATTTTTCTTTAAAGTATCTTCATATGTCTGCATATCTATCTTTATATTTCTATCCTTCTTAATAACCTTTTATCGTTAGTTAGCTACTCTCTCTCTCTCTCTCTCTCTCTCTCTCTCTCTCTCTCTCTCTCTCTTTCTCACTCCCACTATCCCTATATCTTGAACTCTGTTTTAAGATGTCTTTATTCGCAGTTTTAAGATGCGTTGTAAGCATTCTCGCGACTTTTTATTTACGACCTCCAGAGTCGTTTGAAAAGCGAAATTCGCGTTGTAACGAAACAGGTAGGAAAATTAATTTGTGTTGTCTATTTTTAACACAGGTCTATAATGTCATGGTAAAAAATGATAAACAAAGATTACAAGAAAAATAGATGGATGGAAAGATGATGAACTGACGGACCTCCTGCGTCATTTGGATTGATGGATGGACATATGGACATATAGACACATGTATTTTTGGGAAATGGGTGCATGGTTATATGCTCTAATTAACTCGCTCTTCCTTTTGCATGATATTCGCGTACCTGATGAACTTATTCAAAACTTTAAAGTATATGGACGCATCGTTATCACAGCAGTAAAAAAATATAAATCTTTCATGCAATTTAATTTTGGAATGTATCTGCGTTTTTTTAAGTATGGAATTTTGGAATATAAGGTTTTCGCATCAAGTTAGAGGTTTGAGTAATGTTCAATTGAAAGGCTAATTTCCACTGCAAAAGGTAACATGAATTGCACAAACTGAGAAATATATTTTTTATCTACAGCATGGCACTGTGACGTTTATGCTAATTGAACATTAATTGATGTGACATAGTGGAAATACTTTTGATGTTTCTGTTAATTGAACATTAATTGATGTCTTCTAATAACATTTGACGTTTTTGCTAATTGAACATTAACGGATGTCTTCTGACATAGTAAAATAACTTATGACAAAATCTCAATTCAACCGTTGATTGCCTTTGTATGGGCTACAATCAACATGGTACCACCAAAGACAATGCCAATCCTTTACAGCCCATACAACAATCGCTACAGGTTACTATTCCCTACTGGTGTGTGCTGAGTTGAGTTGACTTTGTTGCTTAACATTGGACGTTAGCACTGTTTAGACTACATTGTGGACAGCCCTCAAGACAAACGTTTCACAATTTTACGTGCTGCTACACAGAAACATAGCGGGGATGCCAAGCCTATAACATACAACCAACACTGACTCCATCAGAAGGAGACGAAATCGAATATTTAAAACTTTGACCGATCGCGGGTTTTGAACCCAAACCCTTCAGATTGGGAGACCAACGTTCTACCACCTAACCCAGTGCGCCCCTCTTTGGTGCGTGCTGCGCTGCCATCGAAGATTAAACTCCCTCCATTCAATCGACAGAACTCAAACTTTCATCTTTCATATAAAAATCGATGCTTCCTGTTCTTTGTGCTTCGGGCTGAGAAGGCAGTTTGTCTTCATCGCAGTATAATGTTGACTTTGTTGTCTAAAACCGTGCCAAACCGATAACTAGGGCCAGTAGGGGGTTAACGATTGGGGTTAAGGCGGTGGGGAGTGGATGTTGAAATCCTCACAATCTAACTGCAGATTTCTTTACTTCGGGGCATTCCTACAAAAAATAATGGTTTTATTTTAAGAAAATATTGGTAATTAATGGGAAACGTGTTTGTCTTCGTTATTCAACCTGAAGTCGAATATAATGAAACTCATAACTCATAAAGCTGTGTACAACAGACACAGTACAGTTTCCTTTCAATTGAGCTTTTGCCCGAAAAAGATTGCCACAGTTCAAACACTAAAATTGTGAAAACACATAATACCGAGAACTCATAAGAAATCTTAATTAATTCTGAAGGATTGTCAATGCAAACGCGGGTAAGAAGTCAACTAGTTTTTAAATTATCCGATTCATGGAGCCTCCTCATCTCATTTCTTTTTTAGTTCATACTAGTTCGAAGAATAATTTATTTAGATTGAATTAAATAGGGTGATACAACCACAAAAGCATTTCAAATTTATCTATTTCCAGATGAAGCACTCATTGCAAGACGAATAACTGGAGCAAAAATAGTTGTGCTCTTAAAGAACAAGATAGACATCACGACTCTAATAATTATTTTTAAACCATCAAGATCGATTCAAAATTTTTTTTTAAATGATGATTACAAAAGAAATCACGCAGATCATCACTCTTAGCTCTAGAACTGATTTGGTGACAGGGGGAATAATTATAATTATCTCCGGCTAGATTTGGCACTACATCTAGATCTAGTTTTTTTAACTTTTCTACAAAGATGGAAACTTGGATCAGAGAAAACGAAGCTCTCACCTAGTTCAATGTCTCCTAGGTCTTTAAAAAATTCCTTTACTGTGACGGGACCCCAGAGCGGAATATCCGTACCTTGGTCGGTCATAATCATTGTACTGGCACCGACCCATTCGGAGAAACGCATCCGTCAGAGCGGGACTTGAACCCCGGACCTCCTGCGTCGAAGTCATGCTATGATCAATATTATTTTATACTTAACACACTATGGGTGTTAACAAATTCTCTAAGGAAAACTTTCTTGTGTTTGTGGTGTTAATTGTGAAATGCATAATTATGTGAAGCAACCAGAGTGAATCATTCAAAAGTCTAAATTTGGACTTTTGAGTCATTTATGGTGTGTTAAGAGTCCGTGTAGACTTAAATGTGTTAAACAAAATTACAACTCAATCACTTCTAAAAACCGGAGATCATTTTCTTCACTTGATGAAAGTTCAAGTAGATTTTCTATTTTTGGAGGGCTTTTACAAAAAAAAAATATCAGCTGCTTGTGCCTGACTCACTCTGATGGCTTAATAAATAAATATGATATTGTTACTGCTAGGCTACCGACATTCTTATTATCGGTGTAAATTTGTCGGTTAATGTTCCCGAAATAAATCGTTTTACTGATAATAAAGATATAGCAATATTATAGGGTAACTTATTATTCAGTCGTCTCTCTGCAGATCACATCGGCTTATTTAAGCATCATGCACCCTTGTATTTCAATCCGTAATTCAATAATTTTGATGTACAAATTGTATAAAGGAAATGGATCCAGGCCCGCCGGTGATAATTCCTATATTTTTCCTACGGGAAACCGACAAAGGCGTAAAACCAATCGAACCTCAGCAGTCTAGAGATCATCTGGATGCGATTCCACATTTGCTGGAAATGTCTTCTCTGATGCGACCTTTCGTCGGAGATTCCTGGCGTGTGTCACTTGATATAATCGGGAACCTTTTTCCCTCTTTATGAATTTAAAGAATCAATTCGGATGACGGGCTGTCTCAAACCATGTGTCATAAAATCGCGAAACAGGCAATATGAGATGACAAAAGCTTTGTTGAAAGCCTGTCAGCCACAAACAAGATTTCATATGATCAAGTAGCTTTCTTTTCATCAGATTAGATCTAATGGAAAAGGTATTATTGCTAGCTGTGATATGTATTGATGTGGAAAAAAGTCAAAGCTTCCGTTTGCTTGTTTGTTTTAATTTAATGGCGTAAACAAAAAATCTCAACAATCATTTGGTAACTAGATCTGTCGTCAAGCAGAATCAAACTGTCAGGGTTAGTTTTAAAGTTGAGAATCTAATACGTGAAATGCCTCAGGGAGTAAAAAGAACAATGACATTACAAACCCGCATAAAGAATCGATTGTAAGATAGAAAACCAATTTAAGACGCCTCACGTATTATAGATTATATAATTATTATTCGTCTATAGGTAGTGCTTCGTCGATATTAGAACTCACCCGTCTTCTCCAATATAGTTTAAGCCATTATCACACTGTAGCTCTCAGATGTATAGTTTTACCCTTGTGATCGTGCTTTGCACTCACATTTACGTAAAGTAGCATAATTGCTCTATACACTCATTGAGTGAAACAGCTTTTCAAAAAATAATTTAGAGACTGTATTTGATTTACCTTGATCTGTCCTAAATATAACTGATGAAATATAAAACTGTTTTTATAACATTGGTGGAGATGTGCGTAAGTGCATGAACTGTACAGAAGAGATGACATTCTTCAGATAACTACTATAATAAACAACTTACGGTAAGATGGGGCTTTCACTGGGACTAGTTGACTGTAACAAGTTACACCTGAAAAAAAAAGAATAAGAGATGGATGTCATTTCAGTTGGTCGAACTTTCATAAACATTTTTTTTTATTTATTTATGAATACATAAAAAACATGGAAGTCATACCGTGGTGAACCTTTTCAAAAAAAAGAAAGGTAATGCAATAAGATTGACCATGATAAAAGGCAACACACCTTAGGAAGAAAAGAATATTGATGTTCAAATATATTTCTCCACCTTAGTGTCCCTTTAAAAATATCCATGATCATGCAGATATAAACAAAATAATGCGCAGCCTTAATTATTGCACTGCATGGCACTTTTATATATAATTTATTGCAATACATTAACTTTCTAATGAACAAAGAAGATCTTGAAACGAATTGTAAAGATTAGGGGATTTCCGTTTTTGTTTTGAGAAGATAACACATACGATGTGATTCCCTTCAGCCCCATACCCCCACTCCTCCCATCACCACCCTTACCCCTATCCATTCCAAAAACAAAAATAAAACAAATAAAAAACAAAAAATGCGCATCAAAACAAAAAAGAACTTCAATACTGAGACCACTATGATCAATGTGGAAAGTGTTCCATAAATTTTTGAAAAGATTCAATGTCTTTTTGGACACTTTTTCTAGAGGATATCTTTTCGTCAAGCCAATAATGAGTTTAGTTAAATGGAACCCAGTCGTATAGACCGATGGCTGAGCGAGGGATCGAACCAAAGATATGTTAGTTGTTAGCCAAACGCGTTTCTGCCATGTCATCTGGAATATACGAACACATTCTCATAATATCCTTTATCAAATTCGCATCGTAAAGTTAGATGATGAGACAGGACCCTCTTTTTGTTCTGGATGTCTGGTGGAATTGGATACGTGGGGTCACTAAATCTTGAGTGCTTTCAAAGTCTAGATGTCTAACGTTACAGTCTAGTTCGTTTCAATTTTTAATTCCTAATCCATTGTTCTCGGCCCTCGAGCTTCCTCTTTTACCTTTCTTGTTTCAAGTCACCACCTAAGTCAGTCGTCGAAGCGTCTGCCTCTAGAGACAGCATTTCAATTGTAAATGGCAACCTTTTAAACCGAGTACACAATAGGAGTTTTCGAAGTAATACGGAAAGAAGACACGATGATAGATGGTAGCATGAAGATATGTAAAAATGTATTGAAGGATTTGGAGATTTGGGTTTTGGGTGTCTTAATGTTAAAGTTGCGGACAGGGATTAACTCATTGATTCTGTTTATGGGGACTTTGAGGATCAATAGATAATTGAAGCAAAGCTAAGAAAAAGAACGTCATGAATGGCGATAAAGAAAGAAAAGAGGTAAAGTGATTTGGTTAGGGGAAACGATAATTATTATAAGTGGAAATGATACGGAAGGTAGATGGACAGGCGATGAATAATAGTTAGAGATATCAACAGTTATTCTGACAAATAGTAACAAATGGAGAGTAAGGCAAAAACAAAACAAAAGATATGGGCACGATCATACCTACAAAGGGTGATAATAATTATCTCCCAATAATAAAATTGTGTAAATGTTAGACTTTAATTATTGCATACAGTTTTTCTTTAGAATATCAATTGTACAGAAAGAAATAAAATTTATAAAGCATTGACAGTGCAAGGAAATGTTGGAATGATAACTATCCTTGACTTTGTTCTTCATTTTGTCCTTGTTTGCTTGTTTATTTTTGGTTGTTTGTGTTTGGCCTTTTCATTTTCTTGAGTTTCTTTCTTTTGTTTGTTTTTGTTTTGTATTTGTTTTTATTTTTATGAGGTTGTTTTGTTTGTTGTTGTTGTTTTATTTTTTTTTTTCGGGAGGAAAGATGAACCCGAAATCTGCGATGACTGCCTTGCCCAGATAAGAAACATTAAGAGTATTTCTCACCCCCCTCTAACTGAATAGTCTAATTTGCTGGTCCAGTTCCTCTTGTCAAAACCCAAATTGAGAGGGGAAATTAGATTCATTGATTTCAGAATCAATAGGTCTGGGTTTTGGGCTGTCCCCATCTGGCACGGAGATCAAACTATCACTTCTACTTTATGGATTGAGGAAATTGGAGCGGCAGTGCGTGTTTACTCAAGTTCTTAACCAAGCCTGGCAGATTTACTACTTCCATCATTTCCATTCTTTTTTTTCTGTTATTTTTTTTTTTCATTCTGATTGAGCAGCGAATGTCTTGTAAGGAAACAGAGCAGCAAACTGGGCTGACTGATGCCCACATTCTCATGGCGATTTCGTGCTGCAAGATGGAATGATAATCCATTTAGGATTGGCTTTTCGTGCCAGTCCTAGTAATCCATGGGTATTTTGTTTAGAACTTAATTTTTATCGGAGGAAACTTATTGCCATCCTAGGGTTACGCCCCTTATGTCACAAGTAAGATAAGAAATACAAGATTTATCTTAAGTTTATTTATCTTTTATCTAAAATGAAAGACGATTAGGCATAAAAATACAATTGTTATGGATGGGATTCATTTCGCACTAAGTTTTGCCACGACAAAGCCAAGCTAGTTAACCACAAAGACATCATTCCATGCAATATTAGTGGTTTAAAACCATTCTCTACTCGAAAGATGCCTTTGAACATAATCGGTTTAGATGCTTCATTTACTGATATTTTTTTCGCTCGCGTGAAAGAAGGAAAGAGTGAGAGGGGGAAAGGGAACGTGATAGAAAAAGATCGTGTGAAGGGAACTGCTTTCCACATGGATGTTTTTAATATTCTTGCAACGCAATGTATACCTTATCTTTGGTTCAATTAATTTTATCGCAGCTCGTTTGCCTTTATCGATATTTGCTGCACAACGATAGTGCAGGTTTAAGCTTTGTTCAAGCACAACAGATTGTTATTTTGCGTAAGCATTAGGTCTGCCTTGTATTGGGGGAGGCGGCGAACTGGTGGAGGCGGTAGATCGCTGGTCTACTAATCGGGAGGTTTCGGTTTGAATACCCAAGATTAATCAAAAATATATGTGTCCTATTTCGTTCCCTCCTGATTGGGTCGGTTGGGTCAGTATAATGTGACCGATTGAGGCATGTCTCTGTGTGGCAGCACCTAAAATTGTCAGACTTTTGTCTTGGGATCCGTCAACAATATAGCCTATACTGGACGCTAACCAACAAACAAATTAAACATTATGTAAGGAAACTTCAAACCTGATCATTCTTCGTCTACATCAATTGTTTTTCGGGGATTAAAAAAAGTCTTAGCCCGAATTTCAACGAGAAATACCAGTAGAGCACCGTTTAGAATCTTTTGGAGAAGAAATGAGATGTAAGACTACGGAGCAAAGAAACTGAATTTCACTTCCTCTATCGAGAAGATATACCGGCCCTGCTTCACATTTATTTATACATAATTTAGATCGTTTTGAATCGCACAAGAGTCAAACATGATGTCCTGGTATCAAGGTGATTGATCATTGATCTTTGAAAGTTTCAATATTTAGACAACACTATATCGGCCCTGTGTAAATGCAATTTAAAATTGATTAGCGAGATCAATTTAATAGCCACTATTAACGGTATAAAAAAGTTCAGAAGTAATTGAAGTCGTTTCAAAAACGGTTCGTCTCTAAATTCATGCTATATCAGTATGTCAATCGGCGCTTTAAAAATTAGTTTTATGGACGATTATACTCAAGCTGAGGTAAACAGTGTTGCAATTTGTTTCTCTACGAGAAGAAAATACTCGCCTATATAAATGTTGCACGATATTGCTTGACAGTCATTGAGAAACGTATTATGATTCAAGACAAACAAATTTTTTTTATTTCAAAATGATACGTTGCAGTCTTATTCTGCGTCCTGTTTATGGCAAGAATGTTGTGTTTATTTTTACGAAACGTTTTTATCACATTGCGTTTTTAGATGTAACAAGTCTCAATATTCGTCTTTATTTATAATCTCCCAGTGTAATAAAAGTCTGACGTTTCCATCAACTGCAAAGAATTATATCTTAGAACTCCTCTCTCTCTCTCCCTCCCTCTCTCTCTCTCTCTCTCTCTCTCTCTCTCTCTCTCTCTCTCTCTTTCACTCTCTCTTTCTCTCAATCTCTCTTACTCTTATTTTCATATATCTCACTCTATCTCTCTCTTTCCCCCTCTCTCTCCCTCTATCTTTCTCTTTCTTAAGGTCTTGTCTCTTTTTCTCGATCATCTTACTTTTACTTTTTGTTCTATCTCTCTCTCCCTCTGACTCTTTTCTCCAATTCACTCTCAGTATCACATAGTTACTTTCTCTCTCAGACGCAGCTTAGCTGTACAAGCATCTCTCCAAGAGAAATAACTCATCGGATCAAGACCCACTTCACGTTTCTTTGGTCCATCCTAAATCGAAATCGAGTCAGGATCCCCACTGCGCCGACTAGCTAAGCTTCAAAGTCCCCACTCCATATCTCACCCTATTGATACCCTAACACTCTTTGAGTCGGATGCCGAAGGACATGTCCTTTCCGATACCCAACAACCTCGAGTTCGAACAAATGCTGATTTATTACTTGTCTTTGTTTCATCTTTTACTGGTATATATTAAGATTAATAATATCGAAATGTATCATAAATCTGAAATATATCGTTTGTAAAAATATAAGCGGCAATATTTTGGCTAGCTTGAAGATATTGCGTTTGGTCAGACTTAGCAAGATATCCATCTCTTAAAGTATGTATAACCTAATTCTCCCCATTCCCATCTGCTCCACCCCCCGCCCCTCTCCCACTCTTCTCTTTCTCGTTTTATAACTATTTCTCTCTCTCCCTCGTTCTCTACCTATCTATCTATCTATCTATCTATCTATCTATCTCCTTCACATTTTCAGGTTACAAACTGTATATATCTATATACAGTGCACAAATTATAGCTTACATAATCACAGAATTGCTTTTTCAATAATGACAAAATATTTGTCTTCCTCTTCGCACACTCAAGGATTTTCTGCCGCTGGTTCAACCCTGCAATATATCCCTGCTATTTTGATGTCCCAAGATAAACTAGCCAAACCCAGAATGTACACCACTGCTTTTTATTAGTATTTTTCTTTCTCAGAAGGAACAGCAACAAGAAGCCATTCAGACGAAGAGTGAATAAACTAGGCGAACAAAAACTCATTGCCATGACGGGTGGCTCTCTCTGTTTTTATTTGAATTGAGTGTGTTGTTTCAGCCCCGCCCACACTGAGATTGATTGCTTGTTTGTTTGCTTAACGCCCAGCATCAACACTTCATAGGCTATATTGCGGACGGGCTCTAATATTGAAGTCTGACAATTTCACGTGATGCCCTACACGAGACAGTGTGGGGAGATATAGACTCCTGTCTGAAATGCTCACGTGATACTGACACCGACCCAACCAGTAGGGGACAAAATCAGGCAAGTTGTGGGTTTGAGGCCAAGGTTCTACCACTTAGCCATTTCGCTCCCGTACTCCCTGATCTAAAGGAATCTATCTTAAGTAAATATTTTTTTAAGTTCGTATATCCCTATTTATATTACTAAAGCCAAAAAGTGCTCAATAATAATAATAATAATAATAATAATAATAATAATAATAATAATAATAATATATTTTCCATTAAAATCTTCGCGTCTCAAACCAGATCCTTGTCAATAATACACGCCTCGTCTAATAAGACTTTCCTTTTTTTTCCATTCCGTGTGACTCATCCTTTGACTCCGTCACATACTTTTTTGGCCTAAATGAAACGATGAACATCTTTTTATTGACAGTAAGAGATCAAGATTTCGAAACTCAAACGTTATTGGGTCGTAGTATTGAGTTGAGCTGGTGGCTTAACGTCCGACGTCAGCACTCTAGAAGCTATGCTGTGAAGGGGTCCCAAAACAAACGTTAAACAGTTTTACGTCTTGTGAGATTATTTGGTCGCAGGAGAAAAATGAATGTTACGGAGCAATCAACGCAAAAAAGTGCAATGTATATTAATGAGTTATTGATAATTATCAATTATAATCGTTTTAGTGAGGCAGTATGAAATATTTCCTAAACTCAGGCAAAAAAGCAAAGGAACTTAGTCATTTGATTTTTTTTTATTTTATTTCCATTTTTATAAAGATGAGGAGATGCGGGGATAAGAGGGTTGTAGGACAAAATATTAAACGACAGTATTGAGATACTGAAAGAGAAAGGAAACAAAGTAAAATAAAATAGAAAGATTGTTTAATAGTGAAATTAATTGTAGACAGCAAAATAAAGGCACGATACAAAATGCGGGAAACGAAGGGGGGAGGGGGAGATTTTTTTAATGGGGGAGAGATAGTGTGTGTGTTTGTGTATGAGAGAGCGTGATAGAAGAGAGATAGAGAGAGAGAGAGAGAGAGAGAGAGAGAGAGAGAGACAGATATTCACCGGCAGAGAGGCGGGCATTCTGAGCCACACAGACAGAGGCAAATGCAGAGAAATAAGCATGATTGTTACGGGAGTAAAAGTGACAGACAGAGATGGTTTATAATGATGACTGGTGTAATCATGGATGTTCTGTGTTTGTTTGTCTGGTTTGAGACGGCTATGGAGATGGTAGTCTGTAATACCACAAGAGTGAGAGGAAAGTGTTTAAGTAAGAAGAAAACCACAATGAAATCCATCCCGTTTATTAGTCCCAGAAGATCAGAGGACCGGAAAATGTCCTGTCAACTTGCCCATCTCCTATACCACATCTCCGCACTAAATAGTCTTGGAAATCGGGAGAAAATTAAAGAACAGCCTAAGTAATGACCAGAGAGAGAGAGAGAGAGAGAGATAGTGGTAGAGAGAGAGAGAGAGAGAGAGAGAGAGTTAGAGATGGAAAAGAGGAGAGTAGGTTAATGGTGAGCAAAAGTTAGTCGATAATAAAAATGACCAAGAACGAAGAGGTGTAAAGATATAGGATGAGCGGTAAATGGATATACAAGGGCGCAGAGAACAATATATTACAGAGGATGGGCAGATTAATTAGACATATTGGTATTAATAACAACAACAACAACAACAACAACAACAACAGCACATGCAACAGCGACTACAACATCAACAACAACAAAGCAGCAGCAGCAGCATCAGTGGCGGCAGTGGTAGTAGCGGTGGTAGTGGTGGTAGCTGTAGTAGCTGTGGTAACGGTGTTAGCTGTGGTAGCTGTAGTAGCTGTGGTAGTGGCGTCAGCGGCAACGGCAGCGGCAGGAGCTGGAGCAGTATTAGTAGCAGTCGTACCACCTTCTCCGAAGTCTTTCTTTACATTGTATAGATATTTAAGATTTTAACTATTCAAAACTACTCCACGTTTTCCTCATTTCTAATTTTATTACTGATAATAAAACTAGGTTCGACGACTTAAAAACAGTTTTATGTGTAGTATCAGGAACATATAGATCTAATAACCAAACTTACTCCAGGTGACTAAAGCAGCAATAGCAACGAGGCAATGTGAAAGGAAAGAGAATGGGATAAATTGCTAAGGCAACCAGATAACCACTGCAAGAATTCGTTGCCTTCATTCTTTGATTCTAGATAAAGCATTCTTCTGTTTGAAGTCCAATATCTGAGACAGTCACCAAAGCTGCCAACCAACAGTGAATTAAATTTAACATTTTAGCACCCCAAAATTGTAAGAAAACACGCTAAAGTGCGCATTTTAGGCTTGGAGCAGGCGGCTTTGAGACACTAATGGAATGTGGCATTAAGATCGGACCACTCTCATCCTTGCCAATATCCCGGGCTATAGGAAGAATCTTCCGGCATAGCAAGAGCTAGGTTTGTGATGGTTATAGGGTATCGGAGTGGCAGATGCAGGAATAAAGCAAGTCTAATAGGTATCGAGATTGGGACTCATTTACTTCCCCTCCCTGGTTCTTGTTTTCCCGAAAGGAAAGAATTGGGGCAATGATAAGGAGGTGGGGAGAAAGGAAAGAAAATAACAATTGTGATGATGCTGATGACGATGATGATGATGATGATGATGATGATGATGATGATGATGATGATGATGATGATGATGATGATGATGATGATGATGATGATGATGATGATGATGATGATGATGATGATGATGATGATGATGATGATGATGATGATGGCAGTGTTTATCTCTCTACAAACATTTGTAACTAAATTAGTTGATCGGATGTAAAATTGGAGGCTGGAATTTAGGATCAAGATTTACTTCATACTCAAAGACAGCCATGACACTTTAAAGAACAGTTCCGGAAATTGGAAACCACTGGGGGGTAGGGAAAGATACAAAACACATAAGGAAGAAAGAAAAATACGAAGTAAAATAAATTGCTCGCAAAAATATTGTAAAGTTTACTAAAAGCAGTATTTCATCTCAGAAAATAAATTTTGCGGGTAAAGATCAACAATTCTTTTCTTTCTATGGTTAAGTAACACAGATAATAATTTTGTCAAATGGCTTTATGTAGAAGAATATTAACAAACAAAAATTTTTGAATGACAACGAAGCCAGTGCTACCAGTAGAAAATGAGGGTATGGTTTTATATAAAACCGATGCAAGAATCAAACTCTTACAATGTACATTATTGCATTCAAATATAATGTTCGTTGTCACCCGAATTTAACTTTAAAGACACTGTTTGTCGTTGATTTCTACTAATTTTCTCACACAGCTTTTTGGATAAAAGATGACGTTAATTATCTCGCTTTCCTAACCTTCGGTCGAGCGCATTATCTAACTGTGAAACTGAAATACAATATTCATTCAAGCCAGCTTGACAACCTCGAATTTCAAAGAACCAACAAACACTAAATTTCGACCTGCACTGCTTAGGTCGTGAAACCCATTTCCTTCCAGAAATGGACGGATCATTGCGTATGTTACTAGATTTATTATTCCTGTTAACGCTCTGTTAAATTATTTTTATATCTTAAAACTGTCAGGATATACCGAATAGCGAGAAGATCTTAGAACTAATTGTGAAAAATGATCTTCTGCTGTCAACATTGGGGATTCCCTGAGACTACAATCATGTCATTGGAACCATGAATCACAAAACTCAAAGGCATGCGCTGACATTGATTTCTTTTAAGTTATGCTCATTTTCAAGAAACCGTGTTAATTTATTTTTGTTTCGCATGTTGCTCCGTCAAGTGTGGTTTAATGGTTGACGCTAAAGCTTACTTCTCCCAGAGTTATAAGCGTCTTTGCTTCTTCTATAAATGCCAGATCTGTTGTAGACTTCGGCGATCATTAATTTGGCTCCGATATTCTCGTCTCTCAGTCTTTTCAAGAAAATCAACTAAATGCACCTATGTACAATTAAAGATCAGCGGCATTCTTTTCTGTGAATGCGGAGACATCCCTCAAACTTCATGCCCTCATGGCATGCCACTCTTATTCCTAGCTCAGGCAAACAATATGTCCTTCATATACTACACTGAAGCAAAAATTATGAGGTGCCCTGGAAACCCTACAAAAGACTGCCTTTTACATTGAAAAGGCCAAACTGAAAATTTAAAAGATTTAGGCATATTGAAAATGAACGCAGAAGAAGAAGAAATTCAATTTTGTTCAACGTGCCCCAAGTTATTGCACTGTAGGGCCACTAGTGTATTAGTGTCTGTCTTCCCGCATCAGTAGCAGTCTGGCGATCACTGGGCCCATACAGACAACAAAGGCGATTGGTCAGGGAATCTGTACCGGCGTCCAATTAAAGGCAATCATACCTCTATCCTACACTTACAGAGCCAATGAGTTATCAGGAGTCCCCATGCCTAAGGCGCCTGATTATATCATCTTCTTTCGTCGCGTGAGTGAATCGGAACGACTGAATTATTTTCCTGTTAAAACGAAGCTGTTTAAATCATCTTTTCTATATAAAGAGTTTAAAAAGGCACGGCTCTGCCCAGGCTATAAAAACGTATGCTGTGAACGGGTTGTAATTACTTTGGTCCATCTTCATGGATTGTTTGAACGGTTGTTGGACAAAGCCGTTCTTTTTATTGCTTATATTTTACAATGCAGTTTCAGGGGTTGGGGGATAGCAAAGAAATCAAGCACGAGTCAAGACATAAATATATATCATACATTTATAATTATACATAGTGGTGCGATGCATGGTGTAGTCATATGTAGAAACAGCTATATATCATAATTCCGTGCTTCACGTTTACCGGAAAAAAAAAGAAGAAAAAGTCACAAGATGTGGCTTTGCAGATTAAATATAATTGTTCTCTAAGAAATAGAATTCATTTTTTTTCAGTCTCCGAAGCTGACTATCGGGTAAAATCCCTTTCCCAATATGTAAACTAGTCTCAATTATTTTCTCTTCTGGAGTAAGTTTACTGTAGTTCTTTTTAACATCATGGATACAACTTTTATTTTAGTTAATGTTCAAGCACACTAAATTCACCTAAAATTTTCTTTTTATAAATTCTTCTGTCGGTAAAGTTTGCTTTAAGCTTTTCGCGTCACATGATCCAATGTCTATTCCTTGAGTGTCAACTATTTTGGGGATTTAAAAATAATGATTAACGGTACAAGCTTTAATATTGGTTAACTTGAAATCAAGGTAATGCAGTTGGAACTGGTACAAAAGCATATCAAGAAGTGAACTGTGTGTTGGGAAAAGGACACTGTAATATTTTAATAATATTCTGCATTATTGTATTGCATTCTTCAAAGAGATCCAAGAGCAGGAAGAACATGGCATGGAACATCGGTTGGCTATCACAATAAACATCGACCTGACACGACCAGTGGACGGAACCTGGAGTGCAACAGCTCGCATTGCAGAGTTTACCTCGACACGGAGAAGAACGAAAAAAAAAGAACTATTCCCAGCGTTCTTAGGTCGCTGTCAGTATAACATGACTGGCTTAAACATAACTCCTGGAATAGCCGCCTGTCTCCTGGTAAGTGTTAGCTGGTTAGCGTCCAACGTCAGCACTATATCGTGTACGGATTCCAAGATTAATGTCTGACAATTTTAGGTTCTGCAACACACATCTTCAGTGAATTTGTTTGTTGCTTATTTGAGTTTGTTTTTACCACTCGTGAGCGTCGTAACGGCTATACTAGTGCCTGACGTCAGCACAATATATGTGGAAGGATCCCAAGACCAATGACAATTACTTGCTGCCACAGTGTGGGGATACCATGACTCATGTTTCAGCCGATCATATTATACTAACATCGCTATTAAGAAGGCTAAGAAGGTATTACTCCTTTAGATTTATCCCTTCTTCTCCATTTCGAGAAAAAAGCATAATTATGTGTACATCATTCTTCCTTCCTAAGATTTTGTAAGCTTTTTTCTTTCTCAACGTTCTTGATCTGTTGATTTTTGTTTCGCTTTTACATATTTATCATGTTATTGTTTTTATTTCTTCTGCTTTTTTATACTCATAAAATTAGGGAGTAAGAGAGGGTGGAGAAAAGGTAACAGGAAACACTTAACGGTTGATTGATTAACTTCACGCCATAAAATCCCATCGCTGAACTCAGGGTTGAGAATCACGCTCTATGTTTGAGAATAAAAATAGAAAGCAAAAAGGAGTACCGTTAGAAATAGAGTGAGTGTTCTGATTTTGAAGAATGAATCACATGGCAAATAAAGAAGTATAAATGGAAAAAAGGACGATCTCCCTAGAAGGAGAATATGGCAAGCATTAGAAGAGTATCTTCAGAAAAAAAGGAAGCGCCCCGGTTAGTGGACTACCCAATAAATATCAAAACGCTGCTGCGGATTTAGCCAGTAGGCCTTGTGATCTCGGAAATAATGAAATTCTTGGTCAGTGGCATCGGAAAGAACTGATACGCTTGATCACCACGCAACAAGAAAGGGTACCATGCACATAGCCCAATTGGTTGGTCAACATTAGAGTTACCGATAGTTAAAAGTCAAGACTCTATACCGGCGCTCCACCCTGTTTCTGGACATAAGTCATCGGTGTCCTTTCCCCTTTGCTCTGACAGACTTTATCTCGGGCCAGATAAGGGCATACAGTGCATGGCCTGATAAGGTTACAGTGACGCTCCTCCCTCCCCTTTTACATACACACATACTCTCACTTTCACTCTCTCTGAGTCGCTCTATCTGTCTTTCTCCCTCTCCCACACTGTCTCTTTCTCTCTCTCTCTCTCTCTCTCTCTCTCTCTCTCTCTCTCTCTCTCTCTGCCTCTATGTATGTTTGTCTGTCTGTCTCTGTGTCTGTCTCTATGTCTGTCTGTCTGTCTCTATGTCTCTCTCTCTATCCTTCTCTCTCTCTCTCTCTCTCTCTCTATCCTTCTCTCTCTCGAATTGATCCTAGATTCTTTAAGAAAAAGTCTGACCCAAAACTGTACTTATGGGAAAATAGGATCGCCTCTGGGATTGATCACTGGAATGGTATTGACTGTCTGGACGGGCTGATTGCGACCAGATGATGGAACCCCAACCTATTCACTGTTTGCCTGAGCTTTCACGGCTTGAAAAAAACAGAGAGTGTCGGAGCTTGAAGCGTATGTTCTCCTCCACTGCAGCGATTCGGGGAAACCCAATATTTAGTATTTTCTTTTATTTCTTAGGACAAGCACACAATTATAAATCCGAGGTCTTTTGAACTTTTAGGATGTCTAAAAAATAAAATCCACAATACGATGTAATAGCATGTAGTTGAAGCAATATATTGATAATGTGCCGGATGCCTCATTAAATACACTTGATATATCTACATGGAGTTGATATAAAACGGAAGGAGTAATTGGCATTGAATAATATCAAGAAACACGGGCCGGTTTGAAGGGGGTGGGAGGGGGGGGGGGGAAATAGGAAAATAAGAAAGTGAGAGTTGGAATCGTACAAAGGCGGGAGTGGGGAGTGAGGGCGTTTAGCATTCAATTCTTAAACTGAAATCTTATGATAATGAAGCTCTACAAATATGTACTCCTTACAGATTGAATGTTGTTAGACAAACTGTCCCGTTGGTTGATTTCTTATGGGTTCATTAGTTTTATCTTTGATTGATCGTTGTTTTGGGGTGTTCTTGTTTTTCGATTTTTCTTTTTGCTGATTTTTTGTAATGTGTTTTTTTTCTATTAAAAACATACCAAGACATTTGATCAAATGGATATATCGCATTTTAAAAGTTCTTCTGCACTTCTAAATATCTATAAGCAATCTTCCGATTTATGGGAATCGTGGGATGTTAAAGCCACTATGTGAATTTAGAAAAATGTATAAGCGTTGTTTTTCTTGTTTTGGTTGGTTGCCTTGCATGTTCACAAGGAAAAAAAACTAGCTCCGAGCACTAAAGCCTAGATACAATTACTAAGCTCTTTCGCTGACTTTGAATTTACAAGTTGTTGTTTTTTTTCAAATATCAGTATCTGTGAAGGCGAATAACTTTCTTTTGTGTGGCGAATGTCCTAAAATTTCTCTCATGGAAACATTTTTTACTGTCAACACAAATAATTATCAGGTCAACAATCATGTCTCGCAAAAACTCATCATGTTAGAGAAGTAAAAATGTTTTAATGTTTTGAATTAAACACTTTGAACATACTTGTAAATGTCTATAAGCAATCTTTCGATTTATGGGAGTCATGGGATATTAATGCCACTACGTGAATTTAGAAAAATGTATAAGCGGATTATTCTACACGTTGTTATTCTTATGTTTTGGTTGCTTGCATGTTCACAAGTAAGAAAACTAGCTACGGGCACTAAAAGCCTAGATAAAATTACGAATCTCTTTCGCTGACTTTGAATTTACAAGTTGTTGTTTTTTTTCAAATATCAGTTTCACTAAAATGCGAATTAATTCTGTCAACAAAAGTATCAGGTTTTAATGTTTTGAATTAAACCCTTTGAACAATGTGTATCAGTTTGAATTAAGCAGACTCACGATCTGGTTTATAAACATTAAACAAAAAGATCAAAGTCGACTCTTAGCGTGGTCTTCAAGGGACTGATATCTCTTTTCAAAGAAGGTAATTCAAAACCCCTGTTTTTGTTAAGTCCTATTCCATTGGTATTCAGTCAGGAGAAGTCAATCTCTACCAAACTTTCCTTGGAATCATCAGTCAGCGTCAAGAAATCGATGTTGACTGTGGCATCAACAAAGCATAAGATAACTCACAGGGGAAAGTTAACTTAATATAACTGAATACTGTTCCTTTAAAGCTTTGAAGTTAATTAGGAAATATTTTAACGGGGAGAGAGGGGAATGGGGGGAGCAGAGAGAGAGAGGGGGAGGGAGAGAGAGAGGGGGGAGAGAGGGGGGGGAGGGAAGAGAGAGGGGGAGAGAAAAAGTAAATGTGTTACTTAATTAGAACATTATTTTTTTTCTTTTATTCCTTAAGATTGAAGAAGTAAATTAATCTTTTGGCTTACTTCAAACATAGTCGAGTAAATAACCGTTCTTTTTTATTTGACATGAATGAATTATGATGTAATGTATTTTCAGCAGTTATATTAGATTTATACGGTTTGCAATAGCGCGTTTTCTTTAGATGTTTTATTACAAAATATTGCTAATTAGAACACTTAATGATAAAATTTGAATACAACTTTTTTATTATTAAATTAAATCTTGTTTCGTTAATTATTATTTGTCTTTTTTCCTGGTGCTATCATTTTTTTTCTTTGACTTCTATTTGGTCTGGCCTCAGATAAGAAGTCCAATTATCGTTGTTGTTGTTGTTGTTGTTGTTATTTTTGTAGTTGTTGTTGTTGTTGTTGTTGTTGTTGTTGTTGTTGTTGTTTTGCGTATTTGCTGCCATCGTGAAATCAGAGACCCTACAGTGCTCTTCACCATGTGAGAAAAATCATAGTTCAGAACTGACTTGTGAATCGGGTTTTAAAATACATCAATAGCAAAATATTAATAAATATCAAAATATTATTCCCTTATCTACACCTAAACGTGTGGCCAAATCGGAACGCTTTTTTCTGTTAATTTAGCAAACCAATTCGTATTTTACAGTAGGACAAGAGCATTCTACCCAATTCGTAATTACTTTGCTCTATCTCCAATTAAAATGAGAAGTAGATAGAGCAAAAAAGCTCTGAATCGATGCATTTTTTTGTTTGTTTTTAGTTGGGTTTTTTTTTTTCGGGGGGGGGGGGGGGGGGTATGTTTTTATATCCACCTTGGCCAAAAACAAAACAAACATTATACTTCAGATCTAAACTATTATAACGCCATTATTGCTTTAGCGAAAAGGATTTGCTGTAGTTGTACTGATGTTTTGTCTTATACCATGCATCCATGTCTCTATTGCTCTCTCTCTCTCTCTCTCTCTCTCTCTCTCTCTCTCCTCTTACCCTTTTCAGGAAAATCAAGGTTATTATCCATCCTGCCCGTGGTTTCTCCAATCGCCTCTGGTAATCACGACTTTTCAGGGAAGGCGAGAAAATTATGCGTTTTCTCATAAACGCTAGATCGAAGGGGCCTCTTAAGTGTGGGGAGATAGGCGATATAATTGACAAGTGAATCCACGAATGACTGTAATCTACACCCAGTATATTATCATTCGGCTAAAATAATATTGTCATACATCCTGTATCTATGAGAATAAAAGGCGACGGCCAAAGATATTAACTTTGCATAGATGAGATTGATAGCCCGAGAGATTGTGGATAATCGGGCAAATTGTTGGATACAAAAATAGACAAGAGGACAGATATCTAAAAGTTAGATATCTATAAGTCATACGGGTGTATTTGAAACCAGTGAGAGAGAGACAGAGACACAGAGAGAGAGAGAGAGAGAAAGAGAGATAGAGGCGAATATATTGTAAGAGTTTGATAAACAGGGAGAACCTTTCACATAATGCACTTTAAAAACTTGTCTTGGAAACAGGTTTAAATGTTTTGAATTTTGTCGCAAAACTGTTCATGGGTCATGTTTATCCTTAAATTCCAATGAGTTCACATGTCTGACGAAGTGAAAATATCGACAGAGAAGAAGAAAACTTCAACCGTTGTACTCGCAGGAAAAGTTGTTGCACCTTTCCAGGAAAATGTGTTTAGTCTTGCCTGAAACTTGTAAACAAATATAATTATTATTATGCACGTAGCTCTGCTACAATTTTTTTCCAGCAACAAAAGCAGTTCACTGCCATCTACGACTGTCTAACTTTATTTCAGAACTGTTCATAAAATCATCTATGTTGTATTTCATTGCTTGTGATCACATCATCGTGTATGTGGTGGTAGAGGAGAGACGCGGGTATGTCAACGACAAAACGCAGGAGGAGGGAGTCAAGTTGAGTTGGCTTAACGTCCAATGTCAGCAGTATATAGTTTATATTGTGGATGGGCCTTAAGACTGAATTCTGACAGTTTTATCTTCTGCCACATGAGACAGGGTAGGGATACTCTGGCTCGTGTCTGAACCGATCACATACTGAGCGCGATCCAACCAGTTACAGGGGACGAAAACAGACACATAAACCTGCTAGCAGTGGGATGCGAACTTTAGACCTCCCGATCTGGAGACCAGCGCTCTACCACTTGAGCCAGTTCGCCCGCCCCCCACAAAAAATAAAACAACAACAAAAAAACAAACGCAGGGGGATATCATTTCGTTTAAGTGAACATAAAAAGGCCCACCAAGCCCACTGATCAGAATTCAAACCAACCATTGCCCATACAAACCTGACAGACTGGAACCTAAACCTCTAAAATTCCTCCCATGGATAATGCACGCCTTGCGATCCTACAGGTTTTGCAATCTACAGAACGATAACTAACGGCATAACTACACCCCTTATGCCCCTTTTCTGATAACTTATTGGCTCCGCAAGTCTAGAATGGATCTATGTGTAGACGACGGAGGCGTTTGATTTATTCATTGTCTAGAGCCAGTTTAGCTCAGTCTGTAGAGCATCCGACTTTTTTTTCAATCCATCGTCTTTGTTTTTGTGGGTAGAACATCGGCTTCCGACGCAAAAGGTCCGAGTTCGAATCCTGGCTTTTTCGTTCCCTACTGGTTGGGTCGGTGTCAGTTTAATGTGACCAGCTGAGACAGGAGTCATGGTATCCCCGTCCTGTCTTGTGTGTGGCAGCACATAAAATTGTCAGACGTCTTTCTTGGGTTCCGTCCACAATATAGCCTATATAGTCCTGCTGTTGGACGTTAAACCAACCCAACAACAACAGCTCAGTCGGTAGAGCATCAGACTTTTTTTTTAATCCATCGTCTTTGTTTTTGCTTTAGGTCCCGTTATAGCAAGACCTTCATCACCTGATCCAGACCACTCACGGGATTATGTAACACGGTTCAGGTGCTAGGCTAAACGTTTAGGAAATGTATAAACAGTGCTCACGTACACCCGATTACTTTCGCTTTGCAGGTTTTACTTGGGTGGTGAATCTCAAGAGTGAGTTTCTCAAATGTCTAAGGGGGTTGTATAAATAGTAGATCCATTGATTTTGTTGATTATTAATTTGGCCCAGGGTGCATTTTTTACAATTACACTTTACATTTCGCCAACATAGTTGTATAATCTGGTAGTTTATTTCTGAAGTACTCAACATTTAAGGAAGGTCTGTATTTTTTTACAAATGAAATAGTACACACTACTACTGAGGTAAAAATTTCACAGATTATTAAGCCTCATATTTCGACTTGGCTTGTGATGGAGAGCGCATCTCTCTCTCTCTCTCTCTCTCTCTCTCTCTCTCTCTCTCTCTCTCTCTCTCTCTCTCTTTCTCTATCTCTCTCTATCTATCTATCTATCTATCTATCTATCTATCTATCTATCTATCTATCTATCTATCTATCTATCTATCTATCTATCTATCTATCTATCTATCTATCTATCTATCTATCTATCTATCTATCTATCTATCTATCTATCTATCTATCTGTTTCTCTCTCCCTCTCTCTAACTCTTTTTCCCTCTTTACTTTTTTTCCTGTACCATTTTCTCTACAATTATATTTATCTTTTCGGACTCTCTGTCTTTTTCTATTTCCTTTTCTCCTCTATCTCGCCGCCTTCTTTTCTCTCTCTCTCTCTCTCTCTCTCTCTCTCTCTCTCTCTCTCTCTCTCTCTCAAAACGCTTCTACGCGCTCTCTTGCATCGGTTTGACATTTTGAATCTGCACGAACGTAGGGGGATCAGGTGCGCTACAATTTAATAACAATTTAAAAATCATTTTTGCGAAACAATCTACAAAAACCAACAGGAAGAATCCCACTGGCATAAATCAAACATTTCCGTCCCTGGTTTTTACAGAAATCACTCCAGAAAGAGATGTCGCCATTTTGCATTGTACTAGGGGGGGAGGGGGCAGATGGCGGAAGTAGGAAGCGAAAATGTAACATTTTTATTGCTTTTTTTGTTTTTCGTAAAATTCCGACTGGGTGACTGTGTTAAATTGGAGTTTGATGCAGATGTAGTTTACAACCTCAATGACAACAAGTAATATTATTTTATCATTTATTGTTTCTCATTTGAACAACTATCAATACAATCATAATTTAAAATATTATTGATCCTGACACAAATCGATCTAGCTTAAGTGTTAGAGCTTTGAGCTTCTATTTTTTGGGCCTCCGGTTCGATTCCACAAAAATATGTGTGATTTCCTCACATACTGACTTTGTTGATGTAAGTATAATGTGTCTGGGTGAGACAGACAGTAGTTGTGGTATACCCACTCCGTCTCTGAGTGGCAGGGCGTAACATTTTTAGACATTGATCTTGGAATTCATCCACTGTGTAGCCAAGTTGCTGGCGTTGAACGTTGAGAGATCATACAACTCCATCCACATTACAATGGAGTTTTTACCTAATAAACTGCTTAACACTATTTTTTCTGGATGTTTTTAATCTGTTAGTCTCCTTTCCTCTCGAAATCTCTTTTCTCCTCTGTATGTCTCTCTGTCTCTCTGTTTGTCTGTTTCTCTCGCTCTCTCTCTCTCTCTCTCTCTCTCTCTCTCTCTCTCTCTCTCTCTCTCTCTCTCTCTCTCTCTCTCTCTCTCGCTCGCTCGCTCTGTCTCTTAACTCTATCTTTATATCTCTCATCCTCTATCTTTCTTTATTTCCTTTTTTCTGAACCTAATTTGAATCTATTTTTAATATTTTTAAACGTGACTTCTATGTACATTTGTCTAAACTTTTTTGTTCTGTTAACAATTCAACAGCGCTAGGCTTCTTTCGACAAATAGAGAGACACATAGAGATAGATATAGATTGGCAAACAGAAAGATAGGCAGAGATGAGGATATAGATGCAGAAACAGCAGGAAAGGGAAATGCATAGGCCAAGAGATTGATAGACAGAGAGATACAGGGACGTAATATTGAGAGTAAGAGACATGAAGAAAGAGAGAGAGAGACAGATAAAAAAACGGAAAGGCAGACAAAGACAGGGACAGGGACATAGATAGAACGAGTAAGGAAAGGAAGATTCATTATTATGTATAAGCTTCTTTATTAGAGCATCCATTCGAAATAAGCAGCAAGGATGTTGGTTGGAAAAAGGAAAATAGGACCGGAGTGTGAGAGAGTGAGAGAGACAGAAAGACAGACAAGTAGACAGTTGTTGATGTTGTTGAGTTGGTTTAATGTCCAACATCACACTATATAGGCTATATTATGGACGAGCCTCAAGAATAACGTCTGACAATTTTCTGTGCTGCCACACACGAGACAGGGCGGGGATGCCATGACTCATGTCCAGCCAGTGACATTAAACTGGCACCGACCCAACCAGTAGGGAGCGCAATCGCAAGGGCTCCAACCTTGACCTTTTGCGTCGAAAGCCGATGTTCTACCCCAGGGCCACCGCGCCTCCCAGAGAGAGAGAGAGAGAGAGAGAGAGAGAGAGAGAGAGAGAGAGAGAGAGAGAGATCGACAGACGGATAGACAGAGTGGGGGAGGGGGGAGAAAGATTCCTTATTATGTATTGTCAACATGCGCAGTTTGAGCATCCATGAGAACAAAAAGCATGAAGGATAGGTGGAGAAAAAGAAAAGTTAGAGAGACAGAGAGAGAGAGAGAGAGAGAAAGGGATAGATACCCAAAACAGAGTACGGTATTGAGAAAGAGAGTCCAAAGCAGGGCTGGGCAAACTGGTAGACAGAGGAGGAGAGGAAAGAAAAGAAAGATGCATTACTATATATTGCCCACATGTGCACTGTTGGAGCTTCTTCTCAAAAAAGGAGTAGGGAGAATGAGCGGAGAAGGAAAAAAGCAACTGAGTGAGAGAGCCAATAAAAAGACATACAGACAGACACCGGGGGAAGGAAAGGAAGATTCATTATTATGCATAGCCAGTATACGCACTGTTCGAGCATCCATCAATGTTTTCCCGGGGCCGGGCACTCACCCCAATCGGTCCGCGGTCATCGAGTGAGCGCAGGGATAAGCCCAGCCAAACGGCGATTAGCTGTACCCGCCGGACAATCTACGTTGTAGCCTTATTGACCGCTGCTGTCCTTGCAGGGCCGAGCTATTTTGTAGCCTTATTGAGCGATTAGCTTGGTCCGGCTGCCCCGCGGTGGTGATGCTGGTGGCTGGGCGGATAGTACTCTCGCCCGACGATCAAAGAGAGGTGGATAGATAAAATGTTCGGAACTTCTGGTCAAGGTTTGGGGAAATATCTGTGCTCGTGATATCTGCGGATGTGAAAAAAGTATTTACTTTTTAAAGTCCCATGTTTTTTTTTCCTTTGACTCTCAGTAGTTTTTGTAATATCAAAACAAACAAAAACATTTTTTTCCAAACTCGAAGGATATAATTATTCGTTTAACACCCTATTGCGAACAGATGTTAAAAATTCCAGAGTCGGCCTGTTAGAAAATTCATTTTCTACTCCGAGGATCTGTGAAGCTTATGTTGATCACTCGTTTGTAATTAATCATCCTCGAATTCTCTTTGCCTATTATAATTGCACGAGAGAAAAAGGGATCTCCAAGTATACTTGTTAGTTTTTTTGCTATTGTGTTGTTGTTTTGTTGTTGGTGTTGTTGTTGTTGTTATTGTTGTTGTTGTTGTTGCTGCTGCTATCGTTGTTGTTGTTGTTGTTGTTGTTGTTATTGTTTTTGTTGTGATTGTTGCTCTTATTGTTGTTGCTTCTGCTACTGTTATGGAAAAAATCCCGTTTGTATAAAAAAAAAAAACAGTAACAAATAACAACGATGATAATACTAAGGAACTCGAGTCTAAATTGGTGAGCAGTGTTCCAATCCAACATCCTCGTTTGAATCGAATACTTGCAATTATAGTGGATTATAATTCAAGGGATATCCACCAGTCAAGGCACACATAAAGAACTTGATCTAGTCCAATTACTAGTGTATGGTTCCCTGCGATCCCCCGCAAGGTTCCCCGTGACTGCCTCAACGGTAGTTACCCTCTGGCCTCCCCAATTACATTCTACACTAAGCACCCAGGGGTCGTAAGTACAATGTTGATGTAAGCCTACGACTCGTCTTAAGTTATGGGAGTAAGAAGGCTTAGTATGAGTTGTAAATTTCCGTGAAGTTGTAAATACGACTCTAGGTTTCTAGGTAAGCTCTGGGTCCGACATGATAATCTTTTGGCTGACGGTAATCGTCATTATATGCAAAAATATTGTGGATGAGCTCTCCGCCCAGTACAAGATGGTTGGATATGGAGAATTGGGGGGACTGCAGGCCTAGCGATAACAGGGCCGCAGGGGAAAATGAAGACGACATGAAATGGAATATGTTCCGGCGTCTAATCATAGGTCTATACCCGTTATTAATAGGGAAATACGTTATTAAAACATATTGGACCTACCTATGTTCATAAACCCTGTTAGCTTGAAATGATGAGGAATCAAATATCAAAGCAAAATTTATGCATTCATTTCCCTTGTGTTTTCTTTCGACCGAGACATTTTGCGTATTCTAGACACTTCTAGGCTTCCTGCGTCTCTCTCTCTCTCTCTCTCTCTCTCTTCTCTCTCTCTCTCTCTTGCTCTCTCTCCCTCTCTCTCTCAATGGGCGCCTACTCTTCATGCCTTTTTGTGTTTTTTCATCTTCCAGTTTCAAAAATTCAACTGCCTATTTATATTTAAATTTTACGTCATTTTTAAAGTTTCCTTTTTTAGATAGTCATCGTTAAACATACCATTTTATATGCCCACCATTTCTTGCGCTCTGTGTCGAATCTATAACTGAATTCCACGATTTTTACGTATATTTTCTAAATTAAATGAATTTCATAATGTCCTTACCATGAGCAGCTAGTGAGTGACGTTGAGAGAGAAAGAGAGACAGGAGAGAGCGAGAGAGAGAGAGAGAGAGAGATCGACAGACGGATAGACAGAGTGGGGGAGGGGGGAGAAAGATACCTTATTATGTATTGTCAACATGCGCAGTCTGAGCATCCATGAGAACAAAAAGCATGAAGGATAGGTGGAGAAAAAGAAAAGTGACGGAGTGACAGAGAGAAAGGGAGAGAGACAGAGAGAGAGAGGAAGGGATAGATATCCAAAACAGAGTACGGTATTGAGAAAGAGAGTCCCAAGCAGGGCTGGGCAAACTGGTAGACAGAGGAGGAGAGGAAGGAAAAGAAAGATGCATTACTATGTATAGCTCACATGCGCACTGTTGGAGCTTCTTCTCGAAAAAGGAGCATTGAGAATGTGCGGGAAAGGGAAAAAGCAACTGAGTGAGAGAGCCAATAAAAAGACATACAGACAGACACCGGGGGAAGGAAAGAAAGATTCATTATTATGCATAGCCAGTATACGCACTGTTCGAGCATCCATCAATGTTTTCTCGGGGCCGGGCACTCACCCCAATCGGTCCGCGGTCATCGAGTGAGCGCAGGGATAAGCCGAGCCAAACGGCGATTAGCTGTACCCGCCGGACAATCTACGTTGTAGCCTTATTGACCGCTGCTGTCCTTGCAGGGCGAGCTATTTTGTAGCCTTATTGAGCGATTAGCTTGGTCCGGCTGCCCCGCGGTGGTGATGCTGGTGGCTGGGCGGATAGTACTCTCGCCCGACGATCAAAGAGACGTGAATAGATAAAATGTTTCGGAGCTTCTGGTCAAGGTTTGGGGAAATATCTGTGTTCGTGATATCTGCGGATGTGAAAAAAAGTATTTACTTTTTAAAGTCCCATGTTTTTTTTTCCTTTGACTCTCAGTAGTTTTTGTACTATCAAAACAAACAAAAACATTTTTTCCAAACTCGAAGGATATAATTATTCGTTTAACACCCTATTGCGAACAGATGTTAAAAATTCCAGCTGATTCGGCCTGTTAGAAAATTCATTTTCTACTCCGAGGATCTGTGAAGCTTATGTTGATCACTCGTTTGTAATTCATCATCCTCGAATTCTCTTTGCCTATTATAATTGCACGAGAGAAAAAGGGATCTCCAAGTGTACTTGTTAGTTTTTTTGCTATTGTGTTGTTGTTTTGAAGATGTTGTTGTTATTGTTGTTGTTGTTGTTGTTGTTGTTGCTGCTATCGTTGTTGTTGTTGTTGTTGTTGTTGTTGTTGTTGTTGTTGTTGTTGTTGTGGTTGTTATTGTTTTTGTTGTTATTGTTGCTGTTATTGTTGTTGCTTCTGCTACTGTTATGGAAAAAATCCCGTTTGTATAAAAAAAAACAGTAACAAACAACAACGATGATAATACTAAGAACCTGAGTCTATATTGCAACTTTCAACGGTGAGCAGTTTTCCAGTCCAACATCGTCGTTTGGGACGAATACTTGCAATTATAGTGGATTATAATTCAAGGGATATCCACCAGTCAAGGCACACATAAAGAACTTGATCTAGGCCAATTACTAGTGTATGGTTTCCTGCGATCCCCTGCAAGGTTCCCCGTGACTGCCTGAAAGATAGTTACCCTCTGGCCTCCCCAATTACACCCTACACTAGGCACCCAGGGGTCGTAAGTACAATGTTGATGTAAGCCTACGACTCGTCTTAAGTTATGGCAGTAAGAAGGCTTAGTATGAGTATAAATTTCCGTGAAGTTGTAAATACGACTCTAGATTTCTAGGTAAGCTCTGGGTCCGACATGATAATCTTATGGCTGACGGTTATCGTCATTATATGCAAAAATATTGTGGATGAGCTCTCCGCCCAGTACAAGATGGTTGGATATGGAAAATTGGGGGGACTGCAGGCCTAGCGATAACAGGGCCCCAGGGGAAAATGAAGACGACATGAAATGGAATACGTTCCGGCGTCCAATCATAGGTCTATACCCGTTATTAATAGGGAAATCTCTTTGGTTTATACTAGACTTACGGAGCGAACAGAAAAGTCCACGCCCGACGGGGGTGCTTATGTCACATATTATAGTCGAGTTTGTTGTGAGACCAAGGTTTATACAGTCATGTACTGTTAGTGGAGCGATCCTGGTGGTAACTTTATCTTTAATTCGTCATTTAAAAGCGGTACTTAGTTTCAGACACTGTATTATTTTCATAATTTTTATCTTTTTTTCTGTCTCTCACTTTCTTTCTTCTTCTTCCACTAAAACATCATTTTGTCTTTTTATAGTTTCTGTTTCGGATTCTATATTTGTTTTTCCTCTTCTTGCCCTTTCACTTCAAAGTCGTCCTTTTCTTCTTCAATTATTTCTGTGAAACAATTTCTTCCATTTTTTTCACATACATTTATTTTTCATAGACTTTTTTTTTATTATTACTAATATTGATATTAGAATAATCATTTTATAGTTTGTTTTCGTTCCCTTCTTAATCAGTGTTATAATCGTTTCCTGCACCGTTTGATCAGTTGCTCTTTCTTTTCTCCATTGTATATTTCTCCTCTTCTTGATCTCTCCTGACGTCTTCAAAGCCTTCAACAATGTTTGGTTATTGAAATTGGCGATCTGGAGGAATTGCATGGGCCTTTATTTACACAGACACACCATTTCAATGAAAAGACTAAAAAAAAACAATAAAAAGAGCAGAAAGAAAGAAGTCTAGTTTGGTGATGCCTCTTCTTTTTTTTTCAAATTTTTTTCCAAATTACTTACGTTAATCACTATGGATGGAGCAAAAGGTGTAAGACACTCATCTATATCCGCCCTGTCAAAGCGATCTAATATTATAGAAATAAAACATATCATGAACAGAGGAACTCACTTAGCCATGCTCCGGGGGGAAAGATGTATAGGGCATAACAATACACTTTGTGGCCTCTGAAAATTATTGCAAAGCTTTGAAAAATGCAAATTTGCCAGACAGGGGAATTTGAATATCTCTTTTTCATTTGTTTTTTTTTCTTTTTCATTATTTCTCTCAACACCAGATATCTTTCCTATTGGAATACTGTCCAATCCTTCATGATCCGGTATGAATACTAATCAGGGGCAGGCTGTCGACAAACACAAAAAAACAAAGAAGGTGAGGTCTATGTGAGAGCATAATACCACCCTTGGCGCGGAGCGGTCGATACCAGGAGGAATAATTATGTAACCCCTAGCTCGGAGGAAGGATGAGGGGGGGGTGCCTTCCCTCGATGACCGCGCTGTCTTGATTTGTATAGATTTCACATCTAGACCCTCTGGGAGATTTTCCCCTAAGACTATAGGTTATTTGCGACGGCGGGGCCCGTGGCAAAACGAAGACGATAGGAAAGGTAATCTGCACCGGCGTCCAATCATAGTTCCATACTCGTCGTACGGAGCCAATGAGCGATCAGAAAACCGCATGCGTAAGGGGTGTTATAACGTTATCCTTTATAATCGAGTGGAACACAAAGCCTGTAATACTGGACGGGCTGGGATGAAAGCAGTAAAAGGTGGCGCCATCACTCATTGTCAATCGAATCTGATTAGCAAAAGATTTTAAAAGTTTTGGCTTTGGGAGTTGCAAGGGTTTTTAGAGCCTTGGTTTGAACTTATGGGCATTTCATTGTTTGTTTTGTAAACAAATTCAGGGGGCAGGGCTCTGCACGGTCACAAGTCTGTCTTGACCTGTATAGATCTCACATCTGGACGCTCTGTGAGATTTTTCCCCCAAGACTATAGATGGTTTGTGATGACGGGGCCCATAGCAAATCAAAGACGATAGGAAGGGGAACCTGCTAATTACGGAGCCATTGAGCGATAAGAAAACCCTATACAGTCCTAATGTGTGCTATTACGTCATCTGTTATCGTCGAGTGAAACACAAAGCCTGTAATACTGGACGGGTTGGGATGAAAGCAGTGAACGGTGTCGCCGCCACTCATCGACAATCGAATCTGATTATCATAAGACAAAAAGAGCTTTGGCTTTGGGAGTTGCAAGGAGTTTTAGAGCCTTGATTTGACACTATCGACATGTCATTGTTTGTTTTAAACAAACTTACATTTATTTTTGTGTTTTATAAACACATTTACGTATCCTTGCGTGTTTTATTAACAAATTTACATATTCTTTCGTGTTTTATTAATAAATTTACATATCTTAGCGCGTTTTATTAATAAATGTACATGTATATCCATGCGTGTTTTATTAATTAATTTACACATCCTTCCGTTTTTTTATTAACAAATTTTCATTTCCTTGCGTGTAACACATTTTCATCAGTTTGAAGTTCAAGCAGTTTGCCATTGTGTCTCTATTTTAAATATTGTGATGAGCTGACGTGAGGGGCCAAATTACGTAACATCCAGTTCAAAGTGGGCGCTTCTCTCGGTCTCAGGGCTGTCTTGATTTGTATAAATTTCACATCTAGACGCTCAAGACTATACATAATTTGCGATGGCGAAGCCCGTAGCAAGACAAAGACAATTGGACACGAAATCGACACCGGCATCCAATCAAAGTCCCATCCTAGTCTTATGGAGCCAATGAGCGATCAGAATCCAACATACCTAAAGGGTGTTATGACGTCTTCTGTTATCGTCGAGTGAAACACAAAGCCTGTAATACAGGACCGGCTGGGAAGAAAGTAATGAAAGGTGGCGCAACCACTCATCGACAATCGAATCTGATTAGCATAAGACAAAAAAGCTTTGGCTTTGGGAGTTGCAAGGAGTTTTAGAGTCTTGATTTGACACTATTGACATTTCTTTTTGTGTTTCATAAACAAATTTACATACCCTTGCGTGTTTGATTAACAAATTTTCATATCCTTGTGTGTAACACATTTTCATCAATTTGAAGTCAAGCATGTTGCCATTGTGTCTCTATTTAAAATATTGTGATGAGCTGACGTGAGGTGCCAAATTATGTAACCTCTAGTTCGTAGGGGGCGCTTCCATCGGTCTCAGGGCTGTCTAGATTTGTATAAATCTCACATCTAGACGCTCTGCGAGTTTTTTCCCTAAGACTGTACATGTTTTGCGATGACGGGACCTATAGCAAAACGAAGACGTTAAGAAAGGGAATCTGCACTGACGTCCAATCAAAGCTATATCCTAGTCTTACGGAGCCAATGAGCGATCAGAAACCAACATGCCTAAAGGGTGTTATAACGTCTTCTGTTATGATCGAGTGGAACACAAAGCATGTAATGCTGGACGGGCCGGGATGAAAGCAGTGAAAGGTGACGCCATCACTCATCGACGATCGAATCTCATTAGCATAAGACAAAAAAAAAAGCTTTGGCTTTGGGAGTTGCAAGGACCTTGATTTGAACTTATGGGCATTTCATTGTTTGTTTTGTAAACAAATTCAGGGCGGAGGGCTCTGCACGATCACAAGTCTGTCTTGACCTTTATAGATCTCACATCTTGACCCTCTGCGAGATTTTTCCCTAAGCTTATAGGTGGTTTGCGATCGCGGGGACCATAGCAAATCAAAGACTATAGGAAGGGGAACCTGGTAATTACGGAGCCATTGGGCGATAAGAAAACCCTATGTCTATGGGGTGCTATTACGTTATCCTTTATAATCGAGTGGAACACAAAGCCTATAATATTGGTCTGGTTGGGATGAAAGCAGTGAACGGTGGCGCCACCACTCATCGACAATCGAATCTGATTAACATAAGACAAAAAGAGCTTTGGCTTTGGGAGTTGCAAGGAGTTTTAGAGTCTTGATTTGACACTATTGACATTTCATTGTTTGTTTTGTGAACAACCTGACATTTCTTTTTGTGTTTCATAAACAGATTTACATACCCTTGCGTGTTTGATTAACAAATTTTCATATTCTTGTGTGTAACACATTTTCATCAATTTGAAGTTCAAGCAGATTGCCATTGTCTCTATTTAAAATATTGTGATGAGTTGACGTGAGGTGCCGAATTATGTAACATCCAGTTCGGAGGGGGGATTCCCTCGGTCACAGGCCTGTCTTGACTTGTATAAATGTCACATCTAGACGCTCTGCGAGATTTTTCCCCCAAGAATATACATAGTTTGCGATGGCGAAGCCCGTAGCAAATCAAAAACAATTGGAAAGACGTTCAGTACCGGTGGCCTGTCGTATTTTTTTCTATCGTAGATTTACGGAGCCACAGATCAACCAGAAAGCGCCATTCCTAAGGGAGGTTATAACGTCACCCGTTATCGTCGAGTGGAACACAAAGCCTTTGATAGGCCTACTGGACAGGCTGGGATGAAAGCAGTGAAAGGTGACGCCACCACTCACGGACAATCATAAATTTAAGATCTCTTCGGCTTTGCGACTTGCAAGGAGTTTTAGAAACTTGGTTTGATCTTATGCCATTTCCTTGCGTGTTTTATTAACATATTTTCATCAATTTGAAGTTCAAACACGTTTGCTACTGTTTCTCTATTTCAATATAATTGTGACGAGTTGACGCATACTGCCAAACCACTTAACTTCAAGGTCGGATGGGCGTTTAACTCGGTCACAAGGCTGTCTTGATCTGTATAGATCTCACATCTTGACGCTCTGCGAGATTTCCCCCAAGACTATATATGTGGGGCGACGATGAAGCCCATAGCAAATCAAAAACAATTGGAAATACGTTCATCACCGGCGGCCTATCGTTTTTTTTCTATCCTAGATTTACGGAGCCAAGGATCAACCAAAATGACCCATGCCTAAGGGGTATTATGACGTTATCCTTTAATGTCGTGTGAAACACAAAGCCTGTAATACTGGACGGGTTGGGATGAAAGCAGTGAAAGGTGGCGCCACCACTCATCGTCAATCGAATCTGATTTGCAAATGACAGAAAATAGGTATAGCTATAGGATTGCGCTGAGTTTGAGTTTGAGGTTGTTACTTAGCGTCCAAAGTCAGCAATATTAGGCTATAGATTGGACGGATTCGTTTCTTTGTAGGATCTTCCTCAAGAGACAATTCGGGGTTATCATGTCTTATGTCTCAGCCGGTCACGAGTTATGATTTGCACGGAATTTTAGAGCCTCGATGTTTAGCTTACCGACATTCCCGTGTTTTGAAAACAAACATTCATGAATTTAAAGTTCAAACTAATTTGATGTTTCACTTTTTAATTATGTTGTGATGCGTTGACTCATAGTGCCAAACAGCCAGGCGATAATGATCCATGTCAAGAGCATAACAAATTATAGTGACGATCATTTTACAATAACGAGTATCGACTTAATCAATAAAGTATTATAACTCTGGTTTGATTGTATCTTGCAAAGGTTACGAGTGTAATGGATTATTATGATATTGATGTTCATGTGATATATTCATGGCAACGTTGTTTTAACTTTTAGTTTTATTAATTAATACGCATGGAAAAAATCATTACAACAGAAGTTCCGGTTTGGTTCTTACAGCTGATCACATTATACTGACACCTACCCTACCAATACAAGACAATATTAGACAAAAATACATTATTTTGTGAATGATCGTTGGTTTCGAGCTAACTATAAACTGGGAAACCAACGCTCTACCATTTGATTTATCGCGATGATAGGATGGTTTGCTCACGACAAATCAAGTTAGGTTTAAAACTCAAACATTTATAACGGAAACTTACAGCTCAGCAAATGTCGAAGCAGCACAATATTTAAAGAAAAAGTATGGGTTAGATCAGAAAATAATATCAACACAGGTGTGATTTTTTATCGCCCAAGATAGAAACCAATATGTACAGTTATGTACGAGAAGGAAATAATTTTTAGGTCTACTACAAATGATACGATGACGTTTTTGCTTGTTGGACATCCCTGGTTTCTTTAAAAAAAAAAGTGGAGTTTCTTTATCTTCTTTTTTTTTCTTTTTTTCTTTTTTGAAAAATCTAATTCCCAGTTCTAATCGTGATAAGTATAAAAATGTCTTATACATGTATAATCATCTATTTATTATTTTCTGGAAAGTACTGAAGGTAAAGATCATTCTTTAATTTTATTTTCAAACTCGTCAGTCTCCAAGGGCTGTAAAATGTTTGTGCCTCTAGTGCAGTCTGGCAATTTTACCGATAGTTCTTTAGAGTTAAAGAGTAAGCTATAGTCTCTGGTATTAGTCTTAGAGAAGATACTATCTACTGCCGTTTCCTTCTTCGTCTTTTGTATCGGTATCGCCCACGGTGTTATTTGTAAATAAAATGTCTGGTGGGGAATAAAGGTGCGTTGTAAATGAATAAGAAAAAATGGCGTGTCCCTGTATCTGGCACATGCCATTTACACCGACCAGGGGTGTTAAAACCTCAACTCAAATGACACCGTCTGGTCGATTTCCGATATGAATTAATAATACATCTCCCGTGGCAAATATGAGCTTATCAATTCTCAGGCGGCTTTCTTCAGTTAATGCTAGTGTATCAACATCGGAGTCAGGGATATTCATATCCTTTCCTTCCAGGCAACTGTTTTGTACATTAGAATATGGTGGTGACAGTGTTTATGTGACGGGTGTAGACATATGATCAGATTAGCAAAACATAATTCTTGCCTGTGCACTTCAATGTTTTAACTTGGTAGGCGATGTTAGTGATTATTACTATTTGGGGACCCACGATATAGATGAGTATTGCTGGGTAGACAAAACTAAAAAGATAACTCGATTATAGCAAGTTTTATTTCATTTGGAATAAGTAGCTGGTGGTAAACTTTGTATAGAAACCAAAAACACGGTGAGCAAGATAATAAGGAAAACAAGTGTCATAACGGAAAAGAACGAAAATGACTTCGACACTTAACTGGAAGGTGACAAACAAAAATTAACCAAATTATTGAAGACAGATGCATCCGTTTTATGGCGAATGCATTAACAGTTTCATCGCTGGAGCGGTAGGTATAGGATCCCATGGTCTTAAACAGACACAAAAACACCTTCGTTTCCTGGTCAATCACATTCGAAAATGATTAAAAGGCGCACACCTTAGTAAGTGCAACAGTTCTGATTCTCTAACAAACGAACTTATTCTAAATTCTGAAGTTTTCATTCATTTTTTTATATTGTCTTAGTATTAATTTTAAGTTAGATCAAAATGGTATATCAACATTAGTTCAATTTATGTTTAAAAAAAATATGTATCTCTGTTTATCTACAATATTTTTATTTCGATTTTCTCCTAACTGTTGTATTCATAAATTGACTTATTTTAAAATCGTATGGCTTTTTCACTTTTTAAAATCTAATATTCTCCTAAATAAACGGATACATTTATGTTTATATATAAACACACATATTATTATACGAAACACTTTGTGTGCATCACTTGTGATTAAAAAAACGTCTTTAGTTGTGACTCTCTCAGCACTCATATATATATTTACATTAATACACACAATATTACTATTTCATTTTATATGTTTAAAAGTTATATTATAGTATGTCCTATTTTATGCTACTTATTTATATTTTTAGTAAAGAGATTACTAATAATTATATTATACGTACATACATATACAGGTATATAATTACCACAATTTCGTCTGTTTGTGCGGCCATAGAACCAAATTTCCCGTTGGGATTATGAAGTTTACCTGTGTTCTGCTTTCTGTATTATGAACTGATGAAATTACTTTTTTGGTTTTATAGATATAATTTTATATATTCTCTATTTCCTTTTATTTTGATCAATTTATCTCCTCTATTAACCAACTTCAGGGAATTACAGACATCCTGGTGAAAATGAACATCGACTGTAAGATTCTGACTTATCTCTCATCAATATTCACAACATAACGATTGAACTCCTCTCTGGGCCGTTATTGTCTGTCCCTTAACACCCATCCTCTAAAAATTAACTATTCAGGTTTCACGGGACATTCCGTGCACTGCCGAGTGCCAACTTTGCGAAGGAATACAAACCACCTGGTGAAAGGGTCAACAACTCTTTTTCGACGCCATATGCTAAATGCTTCTTATCCCCCTTGTCTGTGAACATTATTTTCATTGCTTCATTCCAAAACAATAGTAATAGAATCTTGAAGAGCACGAAACCAGGACACATGTGATATAATAGGTTATTTCATATTAGCTCTGGACCTGCTTTTCGGCTAAATTATCCTCTTTTTTTTCATTTCACAGTCATAAGTGCGAGGACACACTGTGCTTTTTCGTTTTAGTTTGATAACAATAGCCAATTTGTATAGACTCAAACAATTTTTGTGTGATATTCAACTATTGTTATTTGATATTCAAGTTTGAAAAAAATACTGACTTGTCTTGCTAAAGTATTCGTTATTATATATCCCAACCCAGCCAGCCAATCGGAAAAGTTTAAGAAAACGGGTACAAAACCAAGCGTTAATGGGGAAATACCGTGCATGTAAAGTTGCATCTATTCTGACAATGCACAATACACATGAAGTATGTACCGGGACGCTCCACTTTGTTTCTCTAGTCATACTAATATTTTGTCCAGTCATAAATTATAAAGATAGAAGATTGACAGCAGATAAGAGAAAGATAATGTATGCAGGGAGCCAGTGGATCATGGAGTGTTTGATATCGGTCAGCCGCACTTGACAGTAGAAAGTCCCTGGCGCTAACAGTACTGCTATGGGGCAAAACCTGATGTTAAAAGGGTATTGTTGCTTGGAAGCGCTAGAGACATTCTATATTGATCAGTATACCTATTTTTTTTAGTATCGAAGCAAGGGGTGTGAAGGTATAAAGCAAGAGAGAGAGAGAGTGTGTGTGTGTGTGTGTGTGTGTGAGATAACGAATAGAGTGAAAGAGTGACAGACAGGGGTATATCTTGTTAACTTCTTAATGTTTGTAGTGAAGGAATTGAGAGACAGACAGACAGGCAGACAGACGGGCAGACAGACAG
>RQTK01001415.1:8469-48469 GCA_003991915.1 Elysia chlorotica | reverse complement strand
GTTATGCAAAAAGTTAACACGTTGGTCATCTCAGTAACTTGGATAGTGCATTGGGATGCCTCATTCGGTAGTAGTTTCACATATGAGAGGGGTCACGAAAAATTGACAAAACAACCCTTCGGCAGACTAAAAGTATAATCAAGTCCAAATTCATGTTTTCTGCTCTGCTATGAAATTTGAAGTATCTGATTACTCACCACATGCATTGAAGTTTATAATGAAATTAATAGAATGAGCGTAAAAACCCAAACGTATTGAGACGCAATATTTTCTTACTATGCACGAATTCAAAATCCATTAAAGATTCTTTCTCATTCAGGTTTTTTTCCTCTCTTTTGTATAAAAAATAATTGTTGTTTGTCATCTCTTTGAAAGCATAGAGCGAGATAATGGGGAAGGACAAGCTTTCGAAGCTGCGTAAATGGAATCCAAAGATGAATATGAATGAAATCGACGGAAGCAGCCAAGGGTTTTAGAAAGGGATTCCCGAGGTAATATCCTTTAAATGGTTTCTTTCAATTGATGATGATGATGATGATGATGATGATGATGATGATGATGATGATGATGATGATGATGATGATGATGATGACGATGATATTGATGTTGTTGTTGTTGTTTGTGTTTTTGTTGTTTTGTCTTCCTTGTACACAATTCACAGGGAAGGAATTTACGAAACGGGGTTTTTTCCGCCACATTTCATTTAATGTATTAGCAGTTTGGAGATGGTTATTAGCTAACTAAAGTTTGGACCAGTTGGTTGTTTTTTTACAAAAGTAACGGCTGCTATAGTTTCTGAAAAGTGAGTGGCCTGATGCTTTCCATTAAGAATCAAGAAAATAAACAACAAAATAAAACCTGACTTTTTGTATCACCTTCGTCAAAATATAGTTAACTAAGCAACTCAGAGTGCACAGGCACTGACCAAGTGACATTTAAAATTTTAAAGTGCTAAACGCTGTGACATTCTTATTGACAAGTCTGCCGCTATCTTCAACACCAAGACCGTCGGTAGGAACTAGGATTAGTGGATGATTCCTCTCGCGGTAGGTAAGACTTCCTCGAGGAGGTCTAGGCCGTCTAGCCCTTTTACGGACCGTCAGCAAAATGGCATGTTTGTTCCGCAAAATATGAACACTTTCCCGATGTCCATGTTACTACATGTAATAGTTGCTAGATCTAGCCACCTGGCAGCTGCCATGCGCCATGTTACTTAACATTCGCACATAATAATTATTATTATTCGTTTTCGGTGTTTTTGAAAAAGAGTAGAATACATTGCACTTGTATGGAACTCTGATAAGTCGAATTTCGCCAGTATTGATTCTGATCACTAACCCGCTGCCTTATTTCTCTTTCAACGTATAATGTATGTTGATCTTCGGTTGTATTGATCTTACTTTCGGTTTTGGCTCCTCCAGTGAAATCAAATTAATAGTTTATTGTAATTGTAAAAAAAAAATCATGGCACTAGCGAGAAATAAGAATTGAGATGAATTCAGGAAAGCATGATAAACATAGTTTATTGACCAACATAAAAGAGCCGAAAGGAAACTCGGTATTTCTGTCTGTATATGAAGTAAACTCTCTACTTATTTAATAGGGAGAAGGGTGAACTGGGACAAGTAATAAAACGTCGCTCTCCCAATCAAGAAGTCCCGCGTTCGAAACTCATGATCGTACAAAATGTATTTGTCGCAGAGAGACAGTGTAAGGATTCCAGGACTTGTCTTAGCCAGTCACATTATACTGACACGGACTCAACCAGTATGTTACGGACATTCGCATGTAAAATTTGTCTTAGATAAAGTACAGAGACACCAAATTTACGACAAAACAGACGTATTTGTACCAATTTTTCATAAAATCACTCAGTTTCGTTATTGGGGAGGTTGGCATGTATGCAACTTGCGTGCGTTATCGTATGGAAGTCCATGCTCCTAAACCTGGCCAACACCGAAGCTGCGCTGTAGGGAAACTTCAGTACAGACGCACAACCGGCACCATTTCCAGACGGCTCATATTAGCGGTTTTATTAGCGAATGATATATTGGGCTCCATCTGTTCATTTTGTCGTTATATTTTGGCTATGGTTTAACCAACATTGGCCAATACGCTTATGGAAATGGCTTTTGTGTGAGACATTTAGATCTAATCGTTGGTGCAAAAATTAAATCGTACACGCCGATGATGTCGACTTTATAGGTATGGTCCTGGTCATCAGATCGGGACGCCTCAGCAATCTCTGCAATGTGCTTGATGAATGATCTACATTGATCACGTTCCTGTGCTAGTGAACGTTTGTGGTTCAAGTCTTGAGTCGTTTTCAGTGAAAGATTGTGGGTGGGTGATAGGTCTTTGTTGAGGATCACTGTTAGGGTTGTAGTTGGTCTTCCCCTAAATCCCTTTTCGAAGCGGGTGAAGTATAACTCCATGGCCTTGTTCGCTATATTTATCTCTGCGCAAAATATGGCCGATAAGGCGCCAACGACTTTCTACTATGTGGGTGGATAAAGGTTTTTCGTTGCATTTTTTGTATAGCGATTTGTTGGAAATTTTTGTAGGGTAGTGGATGTTTAGGACTTTTCATAGTTGTATCCGGAGGAAAGCGTCAATTTTGTTCAGTTCGGTCTGTGTCAGTGCCCAGGTTGCACAATTGTATGTTAGTATGGACCTGACTAGTGCTTTGTATAGTTTTATTTTAGTGTTTTGATTAATTTTGTCTTTTCCTATCCAGATGTTCTTCAGTTTGTGTAAGGCAACGTTCGGTAGTTGTTTTCTTCTCTCTACATCCTCCCTGTCGCCAATCAGTGATCCAACCTTTTTGTTGATCTCCAAGCTTCTGCCTTTTTACTTAGGAGTGTCTTCTCAGCTTTTTCGACATTGACCTTCAGATTGTATTTTTGGAGTGTTATTTGTACGGCTTATATATCGATGTATTTGCGAAAGGCAAATAAGTCAAGTCAAGTAAGACATTCATTGAAAAATACTTAAGAAAAAAAATTCAACGGCTGAGTAAAAGATTGGAGTTAAGGAAAGAGAAGAAAGTGTGTGTGTGTGTGTGGGGGGGGGAGTTAAAGATTTAGATCGGAAACGAATGTGAGCTAGCTATTATTGTATCTTTTTTATTCGTAGAAGTCTAACATTGTTTCAATTTTTTTTATTGACTGAATATTTTATGATATATCTACAATTTACTTTTTGTAAACTGCTTTAGCGGCTGGGTCGCGTTTACGGAGTAGATACATTGGACTAGGAGAAGTGATGATTTTGTATAGGTTCCCTTTTATATAATAAAGATAGTGTGTGTACCGTTTGCGGAGATATTTTCAGTCACATATCCATTTGAGAGACAAAAATACGCAGATTTCTGTCTGTATATAGTTTCACACCTCTCTGGATTCCATCATAAAAATTGAACAGCTAGTTTGCTTCTTTTTGGCTTTATTCTACGACTTTGAAGAAGTCTCCAAAATGTTTCACACGTTGGGCAACAATTGTATGACTGGTTATGCGGATATCGGGACAGGTAAAATGGTCAACAGTTACTAAAAAAGGAAAAAACATATTTGTTCATTAATTTTAGATAGAGTGCAATGGTTAAAACACTTTTTTTTATTTTCCAATACCAGTGCAGGTTGGTGTAAACTGTATCGTAGATTTTATTCGTAACACGCAATTAGGCCGTTTCGCTTTACTATGCTGAAATAATGGAAGATTATTATTATTATTCTTAATTTTGTGCCTGCTATGTAGAATATACTGGTCCTAATTCTGGCTATAGATTGGCGTGTATTTGTCTCGTCTGAAACCGCTTACGCCCTAATCGCCTGTTTCCTTTTTTTAACCATCTAGTGAGTACGATGAGGCAGCTTTACACCGTGGTCCGTTTAGTCAGACGGCAAGCGTAAAAAGTAAAGTCTCGTAAAAGAAAACAAACGAGAAAATACTTTTCGGGTGATTAAATATATGAGTGAAAGTAGGATTTTTATTTCTTTTTTCCTTATAAACTAGTTATATAAGTTTATCAATCTATAAACTGATTCATAAAAATAAGACGGAGGATATCAGGATATATATTGGCTCTGTATTGATACAAAATTAATTTATAATAAAGAAATAAAACTAAATAAAAATTTTGAATAAGAATTTAAAATAAAAGCCCCTGAAAGGTTTCAAAAACAGCAACTACTAGATAATAATATACACCAAATTGTGGGCCGAAAAGATAAGAAAATAAATTAAAAAAAAACATTTGAAAGATTGAAGTTGTTCTTTTTGTATGTCAGCATGCATAAACCACAGCAAATAAGATATATTTATAAACGGCAGCATATGGGCAACTTAAAAATAAAAAATAAAACTATTTTCTGAGATTGAAAGCAAAAAAAAAGAAAGAAAATCAAAAGATTTAATAATAATAAAATAAAAAAAACAGGCGATTAGGGCGTAAGCGGTTTCAGACGAGACAAATACACGCCAATCTATAGCCAGAATTAGGACCAGTATATTCTACATAGCAGGCACAAAATTAAGGAAAAAAATGTTTAAATTAAAGACGAACAAAGAGTGCAGACAAATAAATGGGCGTGTGAGATTCCCTTAGTGGAACATAGAAGACTTTAAACCAAGAGAGAGAGAGAGAGAGAGAGAGAGAGAGAGAGAGAGAGAGAAGAGAGAGAGAGGAGAGAGAAGAGAGAGAGCGTGAGAAAAAGATAGAGATAGGGTGAGAGATAAAGAGAGAGAAAGAAAGAGTATGAGTGAGAGAGCGAACGAAAGAGAGAGATTGCGAGGGATAGAGAGAGAGAGAGAGTGATCTCACTAATAGCTGGGGGCGCGGTGGTCCAGGGGTAGAATATCGGCTACCGATGCAAAAGGTCCCGAGTTCGAATCCTGGCGGTTGCGTTCCCTACTGATTAGGTCGGTGCCAGTACAATGTGACCAGCTGAGACAGGAGTCATGGTATCCCCGCCCTGTCTCGTGTGTGGCAGCACATAAAATTGTCATACGTCCGTCTTGGGGCCCGTCCACAAAATAGCCTATATAGTGCTGATGTTGGACGTTAAAACCAACTCAACTCAACTCACTAGTAATAGCTAGGAGCAGAACAAAATCTTACTTGTGACACGATTGTAATAGGAAGAAAAGGATGGAAAAGGTAAAAAAAGAAACTGCTTATCAACTTGGCATCGTACCTCCATCTCTTAGTTGTATTGCTGCAACATTTTTAATGATCTCTCATCCGTCTGAAAATTTCGCTGTTACGCTTAAAAACAAATTTAATTGAATTGAGGAAATGATTTAGAAAAAAGAACGAAGGCATCGATATAATAGACTAGCGGTAAATATCACTCAGTGCGCTGACTCAAGAGATTACATGATTGTACTAAAAAAAAACGAAAAAGTAAGCTAAGAACGAAAACTCATGTGAGGATATGTGAGTTAAAGAGAGGAAGTATATTAAAAGGCTGGTTAGTGGATTATTACACAGAACGAGGAAAAGAAACACACATACACACATGGTAGTTTAGTTTACTCTCTCTCTCTCTCTCTCTCTCTCTCTCTCTCTCTCTCTCTCTCTCTCTCTCTCTCTCTCTCTCTCTCTCTCTGTCTCTCTCTCTCTCTCTCTCTCTTTATCTCTCTCACACACAAACACACACACACAAACAATAGAGAATAAAATGTAAACCAAACTTCTTGTATCTAGCTACACTACAAGGCAACAAGTAGCTGACACGATTGTGGCTCGAAAGATTCGAATTTGTATAAATAGAACAATCAGCGCCAATCTTAGAACATCCCAGTATTATACTCGTGAAGTACGGTGCCAGAGAGAATTTAAAACTTGTGATTTTCGTCTATGTTGGATGGTGAAATTCTACCGACATCCGAGACATAGAAGCTGGAACACCCGATATGTTCACCTCTGGAGAATTTAATCCCTAAACATATCACACGAGCAAGTTATAAATAATTCTAGACGAGTCCTTCTTCTTTGCTGGCAATGAAAACAAAGGTGTTATTAAAGCTTGGAATGAACTCTGTTGTGTGATGCCGTTGTCCGCTAGGATCAGATATGAAATGCAAGATGCCGGCGATGTTACCACACGGAATACGGACTTCATCTCGAATGACAAACAGTCAAAAACCTTAATCAAAAACAGAGGTTTAAGTTTCTCGCCAGTTTCTGTGGCTGGTTTGTACATCCTGCGGTAAACATTCTGTGTGCTTTTGAAATGTTTTTTTTTATTCTGACTGTACCCGATTTTGCTTAAGATCTAGGGAAAATGAAACAAACACAATTTCTTGTACGATCATAATATTTATGTCACGATCAGCGTATACCTCTATTTTCGTTTGTTTATTTATATCAGAAAACTGTAAAAACTGTTTTTGAAAATAGGTCTCATTTATAAGATAGAACGAAATCTATTTTTGTTTGATGTAACGTAATGGCAGAAATAATTCAAAAACAATGCTTAAGTTTGTTTCACTTATCACTTCGTGACTTTTATTCAGTGTAAAGGAATAAGTTGTAGCTGTAGATATGATTTTGAGCAAAGTTCACGTTAAGTGTGTTTGTGTGTGTGATGTATTGGTCTGTTTTATTATTTTAGAACAGGGTTATTCAAGTGCAGCTTTACATTATGGAATTTAGACTCTAAAACAAAGATCACCAATTAAGGAAAAGAAAGATATTTGATAATAACACTTTGCATCTGAAGAATGACTTCATTTATTTTGACAAATGAGTTCGGTCATTCATAGAATTGGCTTCTTAATATCGATTTAATATTTTGGCCGGTAAACAAACACAGCTCAAGGTTGATTATCAGAGATAATGTCCGAGCCGCGAAAGTGTGGCTTATTAGCGAAATTTAGTGTTGATATCCTTATGTTTGGTTTGATTTTGTTTATTGGTTTGCTGACATCCATCGCCAGCAACTAAGCTATGTCTAGGGCTGGTTATGTTATTCTTATGTCTGTACCACCACCTAAATTCAAAACCTTAGCACCTTGAAGCGTGATGATTAACTGAATTCTAAATTAACCAAGTTCTGTCAAGAGTTCTTCATCCCTCGCTGTTTCCTATCACTTTAATTGACACTGAAAGCTGCCGCTTGAGACAAGGACTTAGGGAGAACAAAAGCACCTGGAGCCAAAGTTGGCGAGGTTTGTGACAAGAATCAATACATGCACATACGCCCGCGGCTGGGGTATCAGTCATCCACCCTGACATTATGGCAGCTCGTGCTTCCCCTTCTGTAACGGAACGTACTTATAAAAAAAAGTGGGTTGGCGTGTTGAAGGGGCAAATTACAGTTGGCGTCCGCTTGGGCGTCACTTGTTAGGCCCGCTAATGGAGGCTTATGGGTGGAACTTAGCGGCTCACTCGCTGTCGCCGGGTAGAGAGGCTGCGGTCTGGAATTGTAGGCTTTCATCTTTCGTTTTTCGTTGTGTTGAGTTAGTTGCGTTAGGTTGAGTTGGTTTGTTTTGAGTTAGATTGCTTTGAGTTGAGTTGGTTGCGTTCAGTTGAGTTGAGTAGGTTTGCTTTGAGTTGTTTGTTTAACGTCCAACGTCATCACCATATAGTCTAATAGTATATGTTGTGGATAGGCCCCAAGACTAACGTCTCGCAATATTACATGCTGCCACACACAGGACAGTGTCTCAGCCGATAACACTTTACTGACACTTATCCTGCCAGAGGAGACGAAATCGACAAATACATTTTTGACCAAGCGTGGGTTTCGAACCAAACTAACGAACGCTCTGTCACTTGAGCCAGTTCGATACCCCTGAAATAGTAGGCCTGCATCTTTCGGTGTGAGGAAGGGGAGGGGTCCTTCTATGAGTTCTTTCTTTTTACCTTTCATCACTCACATCTGGCGCCAATTTAAGCTGCCTGAAGCTGGTGCCAAGCAAGTAAAGATCTAGCCCGCCGCGAGAACGACAATAATCATATTGGTTTTCTGCTTGTCTTTTAACAGTCGAAACTGCCTTGTTAGCAACTTTGGGCCCTAGCCCCCCACCTGTACTTTTTTCTCAAATTACTAATGTCATCAGTATTTAGGTGTCTGGCCGGACTCATGCTCTTGCCAAATTGGTAAAAAAAAAATTTTAATAATCATTATCTTCAACATTTTGTCTAACGCAAATTGATAGCTTTAAAACTACTATCGATCTATGCAGATTAAAAAAAACCCAGTGAAATTCCTTTTAAAAAATAACGTGTGCTACTAGATAGCTCGTTTTAGATGATTCATCAATTTACTCGATTGTTAAATGGTTTACGATTTTTCTTCCTTTTGTTTTTTTTTAAATTGAGATGACTTTCCTATTGTACTTTACAATTTTTTAACCGTGTGATACTGTTTTATTGTTTTTCTTTTAGGAGTAAAAAAAGAGTGGGGGGGGCGGACTAAAATGAAATTGATAACCTTTCGTTCGGCAGAAAATTAGAGGATATATTCTGATATCATAGTGTAGGCTCAAAAAGTTGGATCATTGGACAGGGTTCTGCGGAATAATATTCTAATCCTTTTGTCAGACCAGTTAAATACTTTGATCTAAATTGATTAATAAATAGTGTACTCTAAGAGTCACGCAGCTAAATGATATTGATGAAGTTATTGCTTTCGTCTCATGCCATCTATTCAATGTTTCATCTTTCAGATGATATTTTAAGATGAATAAGGCGAGTTTCTTTTATAAAAGCTTGGTCATACTGTAGAAATATTTTGCGATTCCCTATTATCTTTTTATAATACACTAAAGCGCTGTCATATTAGGATGGTCGGAAAGTTTCAAAGAATCTCTTGATATGACGTGCGCCATTACCAATCCTCTCTATCACGAATGACTGCTATAATCTTGTCGAGAGTCATCGTTAACTCACCAAATTTGTGAACCATTATTCCTAACAGAACGCGAATCTTGCTCACAACCAAACCAAATACTAGGGGTCTGTCCCTTGGGTGCTACATAGGTTTTAGCGATGGTCAGTCTTACAGTCCTGTCACAAAGTCAAGTCCAGTCTCGTCTAGATGTTTAAGAAATTGGGGATTGCGTGAGTTGTTTGTGCGTGCGGTCACGTGTCCAAAGCTCCCTTGGTCATTATGTCTTTAGCTGCGGCCATCTTGCTTTTTTTCAGACTATTGTGTTTACACCAAAGCTTATGACGTACCGTAGCCTTGAAGAAATTGAAGTTTACGATTTTCCGGGAACTTGAGGGGAGACAAACCTACTCATAGAACTGAGGGTTCATTTATGTAGATTGTTTTATTAGGAACCTTACGCTGACTACCGTATAAAACCTTGAAGAACTTACAGTTTACGATGCTTCGGGAACCTTAGAAAACACAAACCTAACCATAGAGCAAAACCATCTACAAGAAATGAAGGTTTTCATGTAGATTGTTTCGGTGAAAGCACGAAAGGCTGGCTTCCGCATTCTGTTAGGATACTTTTAGTTTACAAATCTTTTTTTTTTTCGGATGAAGAGTGAAATTAGAGACTAAATAACGAAACGCTTCACGGGGGTGGTTTTGCGTAACGTAGGTTAGGATAACTGAAGTGAAACTTTTCTTCTTTAAACTTTAGTTTAAAAAAAACCTATGAAGATATGTCTACCGCACATACTTCAATATAGAAATGGAGCTCTTTTTTTAGTTGTCTAACTAAATCTTAAGTCTCTGGTAAAACTAATAGACAGTAGTAGGCCTGCGTTATTACATGAATGTGTAGGAAAAGCTTCATAAACAGTCGGGGTATCTAAAATAGAGCACACAAACACGGAAATAAATCATATGAACTGTCTTTACAACATTCGCGTGAAGAAATAATAGATTATTTTATTGTCTGCTTTGTTCTATAAATGTCGCAAATAAAGAAGTTAACTAGTGGCTGTCAAGTAAATTACTATTGTAGTGGACGAACATCACGATTCGCAGCTATGGAAGCATTACCATTAAGAAAAGCTTGGACTAGAAGACAAAACGAGAGACCGTAAATGGAAGTGCCGCTTGTTAAGACAATAAAGGGATACGCGCCTTTGTGTTACCTGTAAAGGAGGCCTCAAACATTACCATTAGAAAATAACCATTTCTGAAGAACCATGGGTTTTACGAGGAATTTAATTAAAGTAAACAGAACATTCACTTTTAAATAGGAAATGCTTTCAAAGCTGCTCATTATTTTAATTTTCCTTTTTATTCTAGCTCAAAGCGTTGTTCAGCCACAGGTGTTTTTGCAATTATAGGCCATAAAAGAAGCTTTTTATGTTAACTATTCTAGTTTGAATTTATTTAATTTATAGACAGTAATAGGGGTTGACGCGTATATAACATACCCTTTTCATATAATAAATGAATAAATTAACAAATAAATAAATAAATATACATATATATAAATATTCAATAAATAAATCTGTGGAGGTTGCTATCCGGGTGTATTCTCTTTATCAGTGTTCTTTCGAAACTGGGTGAAGGGCCATCTTTAGACATAGATTATATAGTCATTTTGATTTGTACTTCAACCATCATCCTAAGCTCATCCCTCTCTCATAATAAGCATTTTTTTTCCTTTTCTTGTCTATAGGACAAAGCATTAGACATATTATTGTATTTCAATAATCAAAGCAATATTCCAATTGTCCTGTTATATATGTCATCTTATATATTTCTTAATAACTTAATTAGTTCCTGAAATGACATTCATTTTCAAACATATTTATTAGATGTGAACCTTAGCTATATTTCATTTTTGAGATAGACATTTTTCAACCAGGATGGCATGATTTATAACTTTTAGTGTCCTTTTGTTTATAGACTCACAACACGTGGTCCCTAGCAATATAACAGGAGCATTAAAACAAAATAGAATTTAATAAAACAAAATTTAAAAAAGGAAAATGCAGAAAAAGGAGAGGCAAAGAAAAATGGTGTTGGTTAAAATTCTTTTAATAACAACAACGAAGGAAATGATAATACCTTTTACTCTAAAAAAAAGAAAAAAAAAAAAACGTTTGATCCATACAGTGCCGGACAACGCAAGCAAAAATAAAAACAGGTAGAACAAAGAGGCAAGAGTGCGCAAAGGGAATCAGATAGACATATATAAACAGCTACAAAGACACTCAAAGACATGTAGGTCTATTGTCGGATAGATGGACAATAGCCTAATAATTATTCTGTCCGCAGTACGTGAGGGCACGATAGTCCGTCCACACAATGCCCTGATTAGTACGTGGCGAGTCAGGAAATAGAAACAACGAGTGGTCTACCCAAGTGCACGTTCCATTGAAAAGTATTTAGAGTCCGCAGGGATACTGATTATGAGGTGCTCTTTCGTCACAAAGAATGGAGCACATTGAATATTATATATATATATATATATTATTAAATAAATACTTATATATAACAACTATACAATGTCAGTCCACGAATGAAATGTGAAAACATTACTTACTTCAAGCTGACTTCAACGATATTATTGTCAGAATTATAATCAAAGAGCAGATTTATACAAATTGACATAAGCCTGTAACCGTTGAAAATACACCACAGAGTGGGACCGTAGGCACAATGTCGTGGTAGCTTGCAACTACATGTAGTCAATTACCGTCTTTTTCGCATACCTTCAGCGCTTACCACAACGTTGTACTTATGACCCAAGGTGAAGCAGTTGATTTGGTTTATTTTCCAACTTCAGCATTATATAGGTTATGTTGTGGACGGATCCCAAAACTGACGTCAGGCAATTTTATGTGCTTCCACACTTGAGACAGGGCGGGGATACCATTACTTCTGTCTCAGCCAGTCACAATAAACTGACACCGATCCGACCAGAGGGGGCGAAATTGCCAGGGCTCGAACCACGGACCTCTTGCAACGGAAGCCAATGTTCCACGCCAGGGCCACCGCGCCCCCCATGAGCCAATGTGTTTAAGTGCATATATCCTTCTTTTGTCTTTGCATTCTTAAAAAAAAGAAAAAAATATCGGAGCCTGCATAACATTGTATAACTTTGTTCATTTGCTTCAGGGCGCATGCTATATAGTATGAAATTCCCAAAGAACCAGGGCTGAGTTGGATTATTTTAATATTAAATGACGGTTATGTAAGTTTGTTACATAGGATGGTTTTTTCAATATTAAATTAGCCTTTTATTTCAAACTTTGAATCTTGCTTCTTCTTTATAAACGCATCCCTCTTGGTAGCGGAAAACGCGCGGATCGGAAAGGAAAGGGGGGGGGGGGGGGGGCCCGGCCCGGGGGGGGGGAGGAGGCACAGACTCGTGTATCATCTTGTTTCATTCCAAAAAAAATGAAAAGATGGAATGTCGGGTAATTGATTCCTTAGGCGATTTGACACCGAGTTCTGTGTGGATTAAGTGCTAAAACTGTAGAAACACAATAAAATTTCAAAGCGAAGCTAAAACAGGGGTGCTGATAGAAATGATAGAAGTATAATTATGTAATGCAGCAAAAGTAGCAAAAGCAGAAGCAGTAAGTTAGATCTACAGGTGGCTGCGACACTGGCGATGGGAGTGGAGGTATTGTAGTATGAGCGGTATCATTAGTTGTAAATAGTATCCCAAGTAACATGACTCTTCAAAATAATAAGAACTTAGGGCCGCTGCATTGAAAGTCCAAATCTCTGCCGACTAGAGTTCTTGTTATGAAATAAATGTATTTAAGACAGATTTTTAAAAGCATCTTATTACGAGTTGTTTTTTTCACCCCCAAGGCCGTAAGCTAGTACACACTATTAAACTGGGGTCACGACTAAGCCTGAATAAGAACGTGAAACCTCCTCGTTAACATCCTAACGCTGTGCAACTTAAACTGCTTGCTACTTTGTAGATTTGATCATATTTTTATGAGTATCACATTACAGGCTGGTGTTTACCGCCAAAATCCCATTGGATCCTAGTTACCTTCTTAGTTGGCGGTGCTGCAGCCTTAAAGTAGAGAGAGCATAGGCTTCCGACTTCGCAGGTTGCAGACCCGCTCTTGTGACGGTGTTATTGTTTTCCTACTCGTTGGGTCGGTGGCAGTATAGTGTGACCAAAGACTAAAGATAATAATTATAGCGAGACGTTTCATAAAAGAGCTCACAGTGCTTTTGATACGGGGAGCTAGCTGGCGCGTGCTCACTCTATTTCTTAATTTAAATCTAGGCGGTTAAACAATGTTCACATTACGTTTTTACGAAGGTTCAAATAGAGGAAGCAACAGTTTCGCTTTCAAACAAAACAAAAACAAAAAATTTTTCACCTCTCGTTTTTTTTTTTGCGGAAGTTTTGAGTTTAATTACTTAGATAATGTCCTAGTGGAGGATAAAAAAGAGCAAGTGTGGAAATCTATACAATTAAAAGAGCATTCAAACTTTGGAACAACAGAGTCTTCGAGCTGGAAAACCAGCAGGCGAGCTTTGAAATTTACGTCGGGAAGGCCGATTCGGGGCACGATTTAAAAAGATGAAAGTTGTTTTCTCGGACTTGAATCGATGAAGCTATCTTGTGATCAAACAAGTCTTCATCTTAAGATCTTAAGCGTAGAGAATGTTGCTTAGTTTCATTTTAAAACTTTAAAAAAAGTTGTTTTTTTTTTCTTCTTTTTTTGTGCACCTTAAATTTTTAACGAAATATTGCCGGGCACCTTTTGTAACATCTTTTATAAGCGATACTCACAAAAATTAAGAAAGAGTTTTTACTATATTTATATTTTTTTTACAACAAAAAAAAATAGATTGTAACATATTGCCTTACAATTTTTGTTGCGCTTTACTTCGTATGCTGTTATTGTAATCATTTTATTTTGTTCCCCTGACGTGGGTTGTGTTGAGTTGAGTTGGTTTTAACGTCCAACATCAGCAGTATATCCCTTTGTTGTGGATCGTCGATAAAATCTCTTCTGTTTATAGCATAAAAAAGGAACCAGCAGAATAATTTGTTTTGTTCGATTAGACTCTTACCATCCAACGTCAACAACTACATTGTATCGCGGATAGTGCCTAAGACTAACGTCTGACAATTTTATGTGCTGGCACAGAGAGACACAGCGATGGTACCATTCCTTATGTCTCAGAACTCACATTATACTGACACCAAACCATCCAGTAGCCTGTATAATGAAGTACTTTTTTAAGCGTGAAGCAGTGAGGCTTGTTTGTTTGTTAATTGCTAAGCGCTAAAAGTCCGAATTAATTTTTTAGACTATGTCTTGGATGGGACCCAAGACTAACTTCTGACACATTACGCGCAGCCACACATGGACAGTGCGGGGAAACCAATATCTCCTGTCTCACATCTACCCAACCAGTGGGGTAAGATTTATATCACACTGATCGTAGGTTTCGGACCGCGGACTCCCAATTCGGAGACCAATGTTCTACCACCTGGGCCTGTTTTAACCCCACCTCCTTTCTTCCACGCGTGAAGCAGTGAGGCAGAGTGGGAAAAAAAACACATAACACCTTTTTCAAAGCTTAAAAAGTAATCCATTGACGGCCACAAAGTTCAAATAGACATTCGTAGTGTAATCATTTGTGGTAACATTACCTCAACGTTGTTTGTTTGTTTTGTTTTTGCTTTTTAGTTTGTTTTGTTGATGTTTTCTTAATTAAGATTTGTTTTGTTGATGTTTTCTTAATTAAGATTAGTATATAAAAAAACAATCAACACGCCGCGAAAATATATATTGCTTTTGTCATTGAAAGACTATAATTAGTCGCACCGATTAGTATTTACCGAGTCATTTTGCTTGACGAACTAACTTGAACCTAAAATCGCGTTCATGCCTTTTAACTACATTCAGTCACTCTTGGTGGAATGACATTCGGATAATAGAAGCACTGCTCTTATCAATTTACGGTACAGCGTGAGGTGCATTAGACACGAAACTTGTAACATGTGAAGAGTTAAAGCGCCAAGATTCTCTTGAGTATTGTCACCGATTGTTTTGAGAGTAATTCTTACGCAGCCTAAGTTCCGCTGAGAATTGTCGCCGAGTGCGTTGTTAGTTATGTTTACGGCTCTAAGCTTTCCCAAACAATAGTCGCCGTGTCTATTGTAAATAATGTTTTCGGCGCCTTGTTTTTTTTTAGATTATGACACAATGTGCGTTGTAGGAAATGTTCGGTATTCCGTTTAACTGTCGTTAAATAACTGACGTAGTCAGGTGCACAGCTGAGATTCGAACCTTGAATCCTCTGCCGGTCAGTTCAGAGAATTACCTACTAAGCTAGCTGGCGAGCAAAAATGTGACCTTTTTCTCTCCCATAAAACCAATGTGACGAGTGTAAACCTGTGAAACGAGGAGAAAAAACACCTGTCGCAAAAAAATGTGTGTATGACCCTGTATTTGTCCAATAAAAATGCCACATGCAATAAATATTGAAGTTTCGGCTTCTTTCGAGATTACGGTGACAGTATTGAAGAGAATCGAATACAAATCAATAGGACACTCTCCGATATCAACCCCTAATGCTACAAGTATGCAAATTAAATTCAGATCATTGACGAAATATAATTATTGTGGTAACACAACCGAGGATATTTTTGAATACTTGCATTTACTGTTGTCTCATAATTGATGCTAACTTTATAAGACTTTGCGCTTTAGGCACTTTAGTTTGTTAATGTTAAGTAACTAGTTGGTCTAGATACCAATAAAGGATAAAGAAAGACATCCTGCAAAATTCCTATTCTCTTTCTATTTCATTATTAATTTACAGAGGACAACTAACAAGGTTTATGGCAAAGACGCCACGGTTAAGACGGTTTGCGGAATATTTCTATATCTATTATCTTGCAGTTCCTACTTCGTGTATATATGCTTAAACATAAATGCCAACATAAACGTCCTCCTTATGGTAAGAATATATATGTTTTTCTTATTGAATAAGTACTTTTGTGGTATACCGGTTCCATTTACTGACATAAGACAAGCTCCACCTTTCTTAAAAAATATATATATTAGCCTGCTTAAGCAATGTTAGTAATATTAGTTTAAACCTTACCTTTATGTTGCAGTTTATGTCTAGATCCAGTCCAAGAAAACAAGATGAAATAGAAATACTCCGATAGTGGAATTGTTTTTTAAACTCACACTTCAAAGTCAAACAGGTTCAGTGTTCACTGTCTATAATAAGTGTACATTTAAGCTCCACACTGATTTACTTATTATTTGTAGAAAAACTGTTTTCCTTGGTTTAGTACACGTAGTTCAGTTTGCTTCAGTAAAGTCTCACTGTTGTAAAAACACCTGCATAGTAAACAATGCATGTAGTGGGGTAAAGCACCAGCATCTTTACTTTCTCCGGTTTGAGGCGGTGAGAGCGGTGACACTCCATGCTCTAGGCTGGTGCTGTCTAGACTGAAAATGTGAGGCAGACTCCGAGAGGAAGACAGGCATTCTGCCGGGCTTATAACTCCCGTCTGATCGCTGAGCTGAGCAGGCAGCGAGCAAGGGCTGGAGTTGGGGAGCAGTTTGGTCGCGCTGAGCGCAGTCCACGCGAGGCCCAGAGTGCGAGACACGGGCGCTCAGAGGCAACTTGCGCGATTGTGGCTCTTCGCGGGGGAACGGCGAAGAGGGAGGATAGGAAGTTAGAATGGGATTGTTGTTGATTTGAGTTGGTTTAACGTCCTACATCAGATCTATATTGGGTATATTGTAGACGGGCCCCAAGACTTACGTCTGACAATTTTATGTGCTGCCACACAAGAAATAGGGCGGGGATACCACGACTCCTGTTTCAGACAGTCGCATTAAGCTGACACCGACCGAACCAGTAGGAAGCGAAATCGCCAGTGCTCGAACCATGGACCTTTTGAGTCGGAGCCACCGCGCCCTTCGAGAATGACATTGAGATACAAGACAGGTAGAGACATAATTATAGAAAAGGGTTAAAAGGGCGATGAGAGAGAGGGGGGAGAGAGAGAGAAAGATAATGCGAGAGAAGGGGAAAGGGAAAATGAGAGAGTGGGAGAGAGAGCGGGTGAGAGATAGAACGAGAGAGGGAAAGAGAGAGGGGGGGGTTGCCCCTGTCTCTCTGTTTGTTTCTTCTGTCTGTCGCTTCCTATCTTTTCATTATTCTTTTCCTTGGCTGTCCTTCATCTATCCTATTAGGCACCACTGGCATAGACCGATAGACATGTGTAAAGTAGCTAATTCTTAAAAGCACATTCCCTTCTCTTTCTGTCTCTGTCTGTCTCTCCCTCCCCCCCTTCTCTCTCTCTCTCTCTCTCTCTCTCTCTCTCTCTCTCTCTCTTTCATCTGTCTCTTTTCTTCTTCTTCTGAAAACACCCCTTTCTATATAATGCTGTCTGTCCGCGCGTTTTCACTATCAGCCTGTACGCCGCTCTATCTCTCTCTCCCCCTCTCTCTCTTAGTCTTACCATCTCTCTTTCCATTATTGTCGTTCTCTATCTAGAAGAAACAGAGAGACAGGGGCAAGTACAGACCGAGGTTGTAGAGTGCTGGGAAAATTCAAAATAGCAAAATTAAAAATAGATATAAGTAGATAAAGAGCAAGGAAGTAAAAATGAATGAGGGCGTTAAGGTTGGACGGGTAGATGAGATAATTAATTAAGGCAAGTCTACCAACATCACCCAATCGGGGATTCTTGTTGACAGTCTGGTATCGACGCGTTGTGAACCTGGAGTCTAGAAGATGGCTTGAAGTGTAAGGGTTGGGGAAGTGGAGGGTCTGGGAGAATGGTGGGTAGAACTCAAGACAGCTCTGTAGTCAAACACCTTTCCCTAGCATTGATTCATTTGAGTGCAGGTGCTTAAATTAAGTCATAAATCTATATAAAGGCAATTTATGCAAAAGTTACTTATATGGTGATCGAAGCCCAATCAAAGAGTGTATTTTTGTTGTTGGTGTTGTTGATGATGATGATGATGATGATGATGATGATGATGATGATGATGATTATATTGATGTTGTTGTTGTAGTTATAGTTATTGTTGTTATTGTTGTTGCTGTTGTTGTTGTTGTTGTTGTTACTTTTGCTGTAGTTGTTGTTATTCTTGTTGCTTTTGTTTTTGTTGTTGTTTGTTGTATTCAAACTTGGTTCAATCGCATTATAAACATTATAAACATTATGATGCATCAAGATTTGATCCCCTTTTAAGAAAGAGGATAAAGCGTGTTGTTGTGTTCCAATCTTTTTTCGTGATTGATTATTATGAGAACACGATGTTCTAGATGCACTGAACAACATCTATGGACTTCGATCAGCTTTTGAGTTCGCATATGGGTGTCTGGTAATACAGATCCAGACACGCTTCAAAAGGTTTAAGTCATTGCAGTTACCGCTTTCCACAAAGTCGAAGAGTAAGCATATTTTATCATCTCCAACCACCGCAAGTCATATTTACCTTATATTTTGTAGTTAGATCATGCATTTTATTTTGAGAACCACAATAAACACAACTTGTTATTTTTAACGGAACTGGATTTAATCAGGTTGAAAGCTTTAGGTGAAGTAAAGGCGCAACAGATATAGAGTGTATTAAACAAAGCTCTCTAGTCTCTTTAAAGTCTCAAAGTTGGAAGGTTGAGAGCTAGAGCTATAATTAATAGTTCGTCTCTTCAGTATGACCATTGACTATTGTTCTGCTACCATAATACGCCTATGTATGATGTTCAGGCTTTCAATAATCAGTCGGCAGTCATTCTTCGGCCCAGCCTCCGAGCAAACAACACTTTTCATTTTCACTCCTTTTCTCTGTCTGTCTGGTTGTCCGTTGTTTCTCACCCTCACACTTTTACACTCTATATTTATCTCTCCCAAAACAAACATAATGAGTAGAAGAGGCTGAACATAACGGGTTATTAGGCTTAGCTTACTTCAATGGGGATGTAAAAATAAACGCGGGCATGCGAATGCCTACTGCCAATACTCGTATAACAGTGACAGTTTAAGGGTGTGCTGATTGCCTTTTTGTTCTCCGGCGAAGAGGGATAGAAATGTACAAAGTGGCCTCGCCGATTGAAGCCTTGCGATAATTAGTCCATATTGAAAACGGAGACGATGGCTGAGGGAATCTACACCGGCGTCCAATCAAAGGTCTTTCCTCGACTTGGGTAGCCAATGAGCGATCAGAACAACCATGCCTTAAAAGAGGGGGCGTGAATATGTCATCCGATATCGACCTGTGGAGCGCAAAACGTGAAATCCTGCGGACAGACACAATGGAGAAGTCTTGAGTAACCCCGCTCATGGCGTTCCAGTCAGCAACCAGCTCGCTTCTATTGATTTCATCTTGATCTCTCCAATGCTTTTTTATGAAGCAGATATTGCTCGAGCTAGTCATATGGTTTTAAAGTTAAGGTTATAAAATCTCCAGCTATGTGGATTGTTATGTAATACATGTGATTGTATATAGAACATTCTATGCGGCCTCATATTCATAGTGAAAGGTCACTCACCATGACATGGGTTTAGGGCAAAACTGATATGACATGGTCCCCTAATTTTTTTTTTCTTTTTAGCCATTGCTTCATTTTTCTAAACTATGAACAAATCTTTTGCGCTTATAATTTTGTAAAGGTTCTTCACTTCAACACTTCTTATCTCAGACTCAAACCCAGAACGACAAGCATAAAAGGTTCCGGTTGTGCAACTCTCAACATATCTATCTGTTGAAACTACCAAGTGATCCAGATTATAGGGGTTGGTTTGTTTGTGCTTAGTGTCCAACACCAGCACTATATAGGCTGCGTTGTGGACGGATCCCAAGAATAACATCTGACAATTGTACGTGCTGCCAGATAGAGACTATGTGGGGATAGAATGACTCCTATTTCAGCCCGTCAAATGATACTGACACCGAACCAACCGGTAGATGAACTAGGGGAGCTTGTTGTATGGTGCCATTTATTTTCGAATAAATCACTCATCCACAATTCACTGGCAGTCTCGCACCACCGATTAATTAGGACTGTGCATTACGTGTATTGATCAACGAGGTGATGTCGCGGACGTTTTATTTAACTGCAAAATAATGTAATGTCGCCATTGTATGGTGCCAGATTTTTTTTTCATCAGGCTTCAGGATGCTACAGCGATTACTTTCACTTTATAATCAATTACCTTTCCGCCGGAATCAAATCATTTTATTCGGTCAGACATTCGCAATAGATTGCGTAGAGTATCTCAGCATAACAGTCGCATTTTATCTGCCTTAACACTTCTCTCATCGGGGGATGAGGTCAAAATGTATGTGTTCTCACTTTAAAAGTAGATGTGTTGTTTTTTTTCTTCAGATGATTCATTTCAACTTTTACAAAAAGGGGCGTACACACATAAACACAACGACGCATAGACCACAGGTTAGAAAACACGAACCTACCTCGTATATTAGGATTGAGTTAAGGAAAAGTCCGCTCACTGCATTTCGTTGTTTGACTACTTTCTTTTCTTCGTAATAATATTGCGGTCTTTGTGACTTCATAATAATTATGAAGTTGTTTCCTTATTAATATGCTAGATTGCTTTGCTGCAGGTATGATGTGCTCCATGTAGCCGTGGCTATGTTGATTGGCTAACACAATTCTTTATACTATAGGTGAACCAGATCGGGCATGTAATAACGTGTGTAAAACGGAAATAAAACCTTTGCCACATCTTAATATAAAAGTCTCAACTAACTGAGGGGATAATAATATTATGGGAATATTTTTTGTGAATAGAATATTTGACTGGGATAAATTCGGATCCCATTTCTTTGCTGGGAAAGTTTCTTAGGGGTCACGGTAAATTAGTATATAGTTTAAAGCCGCGCCTACTAAAAGCGATACCCAAAAATCACTAGTTTGCGTATTATGGTTGAGTTGAGGTGGTTGCTTAACGTCCAACGTCAGCGCTATAGCCTGTGAACGTATCCCAAGACTGACCTCTGACAAATTTATGTGCTGCCACACATAGACAGGGCGAGGAGACTTGAACTGCTGTCTCAGCCAAGTCACATTGTACTGACACAGATCCAACCAGTATGGGGCAAAATCAGACAAATGATTTTTTGATCGAAAGTTGGTTTCGAACCGAGGACCTCCTGATCGAGAGACCAATTATACCATTTAAGACAAATTTTCAAGGGGGAACGGCGAAGAGGGAGGATAGGAAGTTAGAATGGGATTGCTTTTGAGTTGAGTTGGTTTAATGTCCTACATCAGATCTATATTGGGTATATTGTGGACGGACCCCAAGACTAACGTCTGACAATTTTATGTGCTGCCATACACGAGATAGGGGACAAAGAAAGAGAGAGAGAGATAGAGGGAGAGAGGGAGAGAGGGAGAGACAGAGAGAGAGCGAATGGGTGGCAGACAGAATGAGATAAAGGGAAAGAGATAGAGAACGACAGAAAGAGAAAGAGAGAGGGTAAGAGAGAGAGAGAGAGAGAGAGAGAGTACCACTTACCAGTTACCACACTTACTACAGTGGCGCAGTGTCCTACGGTTACACTAGGAAGTGCTGATGCACTCATTACGGGAAATAGATGTGTAAAAGACTGGATGGGAAAACTTTGTAGATTTGACTTTACTAACGGGAGGAAATCATGAGTTCAAATCGAAAGGAGTTTAAATTTTGAGGTTTTGGCACTTCAGCACAGTAACGGCTATATTGTATCGTAACAATAAACAGAGTACAAAATTGGCCCTTTCTTCTTTTTATCCATTTAGACCGTCAGATCTCTCTTTTGGTCGTGACCTTAAGACATAAATGGTGTGGTTACGATTTGGTTTTAGCTTTTTGTTGCAAATCATAATTTCATGTATATAATTATGCCTGATTCCAAGAAGCAATCTTTGTACCATAACGTCCCTTCCCTGAAAAAAAAATTATGATTACGTTAGCCAAATACGGTTCAAGCTTCCGTAAGCTTAAAAAAGAAAACACGTACAAAAATATATTTTGATATTAAAGTCTCCTATTCATTCAGTCAAAAAAAGCATCTTCAATACTTTGTGTCATATCTAAACGCACACATTCACGCACCAACCGGAAAGAACTTCCGTTCGGTGCAGCTTTTGTTCCTTCTTGAGCATTGAATATCGTTCAATAGTCCTAGCCTCCTTTCAGGGTTGACAATAGCAGGCGGGTAACCAGGGTGTGGGGTTTCTTGGATTGATGATCTTAAAGAGAGGTAGAAAAGCTATTCATTCTGTGTTTCCATGGCCATGGTTTTTCCTAACGTCTGTAGTTATGCGGTCGCTGTCAAGATCTTGCCATCACGGTATGCTATTCATTTTTAAAATAATGCTGGTTTTTATTTTTATTTTTTTCGCTCGGAATGCGTTTATGATGATTCACCACTTTATATGAAATGTCATGTCTGGGTTTAGGAAACAAAAATAAAGACAAGAAAACTTGAACGTGTGTATACAATAGTTTGCGTGCAGCTAGAAAACCCCGTAGGCGAGTTAAAACTTAACGCAAAAATGGTGTATTTAATGTAAAAAAAAGAACCGCTCCCTTTCTCTCTCTCTCTCTCTCTCTCTCTCTCTCTCTCTCTCTCTCTCTCTCTCTCTCTCGCTCTCTCTCACACACACACTCACTCTTAACCTCTATGTGTGTGTCTCTCTCTCTTCTTATTCTCTCTCTTTCTCTCTTTCTCTCTTTCCCACTTCCTCTCTCCCCTCCTCTCTCTCTCTCTCTCTTTCTCTCTTTAACTCTGTCTCTCTTTATCTCTCTCTATCTATCTCTTTATCTGTTGCTCTCATACTGTCTCCCGGTCTGTCTGTCTGTCTGTCTGTCTGTCTGTCTGTCTGTCTGCCTCTGTCTCTCCCTCATCTCTAACCTACCTTCCTATCTTTTAATTTTCTCTCTCTCTAAATCTCTCTTGCTGCTATCATTTACGAACATGAGATTGTGACTTCGATTCGCAACTCCGATTAATCTACATATATGTTTTTTTTTTTTCTGGATCACCCGATCAATCTCTGTCACTATCCGTACATTGCCTCGGTCTATCTTGTTTAGTATGCTTTATCTACTTTACTCTCATTAAAGATTATTTTATTCTCCTTTTTCCCCTTTTTCTCTTTGCTTCTCTATTTCGTTAGTTGCAGCTTTTTCCGTACCAAAATATCACAAAATATTTCATTCTTACAACTCCATTCGAGGAATCGTTTGAAAAAAAAAAGACCTAGTTCTCTGCGGAACAAAAATTAAAAATCAAATGAAATTTCTTAATCTTCGAGCGACAGTCCTTGCTACATTACTTTGCCAGTTGTTCTATTTTAAACTTGACATATAAAACACTGCACTCTAAACATCAGCTGTTTTATAATCGGCCTACTTGTATAGGGACCCTATACCATATTTAGTTCACACTTGTGGGTTGTATCCAAGGTGAGGTCGTAAAATCTGAAAAAAAATGGGTTTGACCAGTAGACAAGACTAAGCCTGTAGTAATCACAGGTAGAGCGTTGGTCAACAAACCAACATTAACACGTTCTATTTCTGCAAGGAGTCTCAGTTTAAGCTTCCATGCTGAGCTCCAGTTCACAGTAAAAACAATTTAGTATACATTTTGGACTTTGATACATGCCCTGTAGTCATGGAGACCCGTCAAAAATGATTATAGACCTAGCATAAAAGGCTTGTTCCAGGAATAACTTAAAGTCGTAGCTTTGCAGCTGCACGGTTTCAGAACTGTAGACCAATATAATACAGGAGCGAGGAAACTGAAACGATGGCTGGTTAAAGCTCTTTATTAAAAACACTGCCTTCAACAAAATGGTATTAAAAATATAATTATATATGTAATGATAGCCCGTGGCAGAATAGAATAATGGTTAATGGTTCTGGAAAAGAACGTGAAAGTAGGAACCTTTATTTTTCATTGTCTCAAGTGATTATTCAACTTCAGTTTGGGTTATTTTATTTTTCTTTAATTTTCAAATATCTCGAATTATTTGTTATTAGTTTCAACTTTACACACGCGGGAAATGAAAAATGCAACTAATTTTGCTCAACATCATTCTTAAAACAAGAAATTCCGACGATTTTTTTTTCCTGTCAGCGAATCACGTTCTCGTAATACCCATGGACAAATGACGATAATAATAAACACTTCCAATAAAGCGGTGTACCGCTAGATTAAAGCAGGCAACAAACTCCTTTATGTTCAAGTGTTCCACTTAGCAGCACTCAATCGTGACTTTTGGAGTCAGGCAACTTCAATGACATCTTTAGACGATTACTGCCACTGCGTGCACATAATAACTGCTCACCTAACTGTAACTATAGGCTATGAGCTACAAAGTACTGAAGAATCTCTGCATGCTTAACTCAGCTACTTACTTCAAACGGACAAGGTTAAAAAATTAGCATATAATGAAACTGTGCAGTGCAGCTACCTACTTCGAAGAACACTGCTAAAATCGTAGTCTGTATAGAAAATTTAGACAAAATAATAATGTATTAAATGTAAGATAAAGTTTTCTACTTCTTCCTCTTCATCCTCACCATCTTTTCTCTCCACCCTCATCATCTTTCCTCTTCATCCTCAACATCCTTCCTCCTCGTCCTCATCCTTCCTCCTCATCCTTATCCCTCTCATCCTCATCCTTCATCCTCTTCTTCTTTTTTTATTCATATCAGTGTTATACAGTGCGGAAAACGGAAGTTCAGAGACAGCGACATGATATACAGGCTCGTTACTGGCGAGTGACGTCAGCGTCAGCTGTTGTGTTATTGTTCGGTTAGCAGAGTCTGGTTGTTAATTGTCAGCGCATAGCATTTGAGGACAATGTTCGGACCGGGGAACTAAGTGGGCATAGAGACAAAGGGAGAAAAAGAGAAAGAGAAAGAGAGATACAGAGAAAGAGAGACAGAGAGACAGAGAGAGAGAGAGAGGGAGGCAGAAAAAAAGGGATTGGGGAGGGGGGTTAGATATAAACGGAAAGACAGACGAACAGAGATAAAGAGAAAGGGTGGGGTGTCAGTTGATACATATTTAAACATTTTTGCAATAAAAACGTTTTCCTTATTACAGGCACGTACATGTGTATGTGTGCGCCTGTGTCCGTATGTGTGTGAAAAAGAGGAGCAGAAATCTAGTGGGCGTGGGGCGAGCAAGACATTAAACGGTGTATTAAAGTTACAAAGAGTAACGCATACGTTAATCCAAATATCACATAGAGAGAGAGACATACAGACAGACAGACAGACACGCAGACAGACAGACAGACAGACAGACAGACAGACAGACAGACAGACAGACAGACAGTGGTAAATAGTCAATAGAAAAGGAAGTACGAAAGAGATAGAGAGAGACAGAGAAAGAGAGCGAGAAAGAGAGAGTTAATGAGAGAGAGACTTAGATAAAGGTAACTATATTTACGGTATCCTCGATCAAGACCAATGTCAATTGTTTCTTTTCTCTTCACCCTCACCATCTTTTCTCTCCATCCTCACCATCTTTTCTCTCCATCCTCAACATCTTTTCTCTCCATCCTCAACATCTTTTCTCTTCATCCTCACCATCTTTTCTCTCCATCCTCAACATCCTTCCTCTCCATCCATATCCTCGTCCTTCCTCCTCGCCCTCATCCTTCTTCCTCATCCGTATCCCTCTCATCCTCATCCTTCATCCTCTTCTTCTTTTTTTATTCATATCAGTGTTATACAGTGCGGAAAACGGAAGTTCAGAGACAGCGACATGATACATGTATACGGGCTCGGTACTGGCGAGTGACGTCAGCGTCAGCTGTTGTGTTATTGTTCGGTTAGCAGAGTCTGGTTGTTAATTGTCAGCGCATAGCATTTGAGGACAATGTTCGGACCGGGGAACTAAGTGGGCACAGAGACGAAGGGAGAAAAAGAGAAAGAGAAAGAGAGATACAGAGAGAGAGAGAGAGAGAGAGAGAGACAGACAGAGAGAGAGAGACAGAGAAAGAGAGAGGGGGGAGGCAGAAAAAAAGGGATTGGGGAGGGTGGGGGAGATATAAACGGAAAGACAGACGAACAGAGATAAAGAGAAAGGGTGGGGTGTCAGTTGATACATATTTAAACATTTTTGCAATAAAAACGTTTTCCTTATTACAGGCACGTACATGTTAATCCAAATATCACATAGAGAGACGGACAGACAGACAGACAGACAGACAGACACACAGACAGACAGACAGACAGACAGACAGACAGACAGACAGACAGACAGACAGGGGTAAATAGTCAGTAGAAAAGGAAGTACGAAAGAGATAGAGAGAGACAGAGAAAGAGCGAGAAAGAGAGAGTTAATGAGAGAGAGAGACTTAGATAAAGGTAACTATATTTACGGTATCCTCGATCAAGACCAATGTCAATTGTCCAACAGAAAGATAAAGGCCCTAAGAGGAAAAGAAAAACTAGGTGAGCTTTGGAAAAACAGATAAGGAAAATGAGTTGCTATCGATTACAATGAGACGGGCGAATAGGGAGATTGGCAGGGTGGGATCTCCCAGGACCCGTATCCGAGACAATTCTTGATTACATGGACTAACGGTCAGCGTCTTCATTTGCATATCGCACACTCTTAGCTTTACTGATCACTTTGTTTTTTGTTTAAGAACAAAGGCTGAAGGGAAGGTGTGTTTTCTAGTCTTTCCTTGCTCATGAATGTATACATAAAACGTTTTTTCTCAGAAATCTCATGCTGACTCACAGGTCACGCGGATTTCGATACTGGTTTGTTTGTCTGGTTATTTGTTTTGTTGCATAACGTCCAACGTTAGCTCTATATAGACTATATTTTGGACGGACTCCAAAACTAAAGTCTGAAAATTTGATGTACTGTCACACGAGAAAGTGTGGTCTTAGCCGGTTACGTAATACCCACACAAACCCAACCAGTAGGTAACGAATTTGGACAAATTATTTTTTGAGCGATCGGAGTTTCGAACAGGCGACCTCCCGACTGGGAACGCCCTACCACTTGAGTCAGAATGACCCCTTGGGTAGTGATAATATGTGCTCAAGGTGCTTGGTGTTGCACTGGTGTACTCTTGCAAAAGCCTTCTACAGAACAAAACCTCAGCGAAACATTCTAAGTAAGTTGAAAACAACGATACACACTGCCATTGTGTTTGGCATGAATACTTGTGTGTGTGTGTCTCCTTAGCGCGGGTCTTAAGACAAAAGAAATTATTAATGTTAACTGCCCTGTTTAACTCATTGCAGTTAAATAACATGCCTCTCGACTCGCGATTTAGAATACACGCAGTATTATTTTGGTTAAGTGCTGGGTTTTTTCTACGAAGCTAAACAATGAAAGCACTTGTTCTACTTCCTCTCATGTTTTGCTAGTCTTGTGTAAGAGTCAAATTGTGTTCTTAAAGTCTATTTACTGTTCGGGAACAGTTTATTTCAGAATCGTGTCCATAAGTAAATGGATGGTAACTTTGTGTAAGGGAAGAAGCTGCTGGTTTTCCGAGGGCTATCGCGAGTAAATACCCTATACCCTGGACAGCACTTTCTTTCACCGACATCATACAATCATTGTAAAGAGCTAAGGAGAGCGTTGACCAAGCTTTAATCGCAAAGGTAAGGCATAATCTTAACTGTGACCATTAAATTAAATAATATAACTCTGTTAGTGCAACGGATTCGTTAGTATTATTGCATGTTGAATGGTTGATGAAATTAATATTTGGCATGCTCAGTACACTATTAGAACTTAGCTGTAAATTCCCAGTTTCATGTGTTTAAGTTCTGAGGGCGCGTTTTCATAAAATTAACCACACGACGGATATTTTGAACTAGGCTGAAAGGTTTACTTAACTGCATTGTATATGGGAGGCATTACCTTTAAAAAATCAAATCTGGTAGTAATAATGTATTTTGTTTATACAGTCACGATTATTATTCGTCACTAAAATATTGTATTACTCATTTTCTTTAACACTTGGTAGAACCACGCATGTGTGGCAAACATTGTCAATGAAATAATTTGTTTGTATTTTTTTTCTGCAGTGCAATGCTCTTTTTACAGATTCATTAAAATATAAATGGCATTAACGAATATTTCCGTCAAAGCGATATTGTTATCAAACAAAAGCCAGGAATAGAGAAGAGGGAGAGAGAGAGAGAGAGAGAGAGAGAGAGAGAGAGAGAGAGAGAGAGGGGGGGGAGAGAGAGAGGAGAGAGACAGAGACAGAGAGAGAGAGAAGACAGAAGAAAGAAAGGGAGACAGACAGACAGAAAAAGACATAGACAAAGACAGAGTTGAATAAGAGGGAAACACACACAAAGTGAGACAGATAGACAGAGGGGAAAGAGACAGATATACAGACACACACACACACACACACACACACACACACACAATAGAGACAGACATAGAAAACGAGAGAAAGGAAAAAGAGGCATTTTATGGCAATATGATATATTTGGAATATCAAAACAAAAAACGGCTGTGCTCTTTGTGTTGTTGGCTATAGTGAGACTGACGCCTGCGTATTGGAGAGACAATAGATCACCCTAAAAACACAGCACACTCCGGGGGTGATTGTGCTAACCGAACCCGATACATAATTTTCGACATTCCAAATTTTGGCAACGACAATAGCAACGACATCAAAAAGAACAACAGCAACAACAACAACAGCAAAAACAACAACAGCAACAACAACAACAACAACAACAACAACAACAACAGCAAAAACAACAAATATAGCAACAACAAGAACAACAAGAACAACAACAATAGCAACAACACGAACAACAACAAGAGCAAAAACGACAATAACAACATAATTGGTGAATTCCCGTGGTGTGTACATTTCGCAGCGTCTATAGTGCGTGCATGTCTGTATTAAAAAGACAAAATGGACTACCAATTTGCATCCGTTTTCAACTGTCCTTGAGGAGTGTTAGCTGTTTTGATTGCGTTCATACACGCTATCCTACACGAATCTAAAATAAGACAATGGTATTATGTATTGCATTTCATGGTGTGAAGTTGGATGTTTTTGCATAGAGAATAAATATAGAAATTATGAAAGAGAATAAATATGGGGGGAAAGAGCTCCGTATGGTAAGGTATTTAGATATTCTTTTGATGTGTGTCCCTTTTTTTCGAAATCATTGATCTAACCAAACTGCATGGAATAATACATGTATAAAAATTTAATATTTACAACAGTGGTATTATTGGGTACCATGGTGTGTTCTTGAGTGCTTGTGCATATAGAAGAAAGAAATGTGGAAATAATGAAAGAGAATGCACATGGGCTTAGGGATACTATAGATTTAGGCATTCAAATTTTCTTGATATTATCTTTCTCTTTTTTTTTTTTTCAAAACCATTGATCAAACCAAATTGCGATAAAAAATACACGTAAATGACAATGGTTTTAGTGTGTTTTATGGTTGTAAGACAGCTAGGATATTGTGTATATGGAAGAATATAATGTAGACATTATGAAATAGATTACATTATGGGAAGGGTGCCATAGGCATCCAGATGTTCTTGTGATCTTTTCTCTCTCTCTCTCTCTCTCTCTCTCTCTCTCTCTCTCTCTCTCTCTCTCTCTCTCTCCCTCTCTCTCTCTCTCTCTTTCTTTCTTTCTTGAAATCGTTTATAGAACCAAACTGCGGTAGAAATCGTTATCGCAGAATTAATTAAAACGTCTGACAGCTGTCAATCACGAAGGGGTTAGCAACTCGCTGCGAAAGACTGATCGACGATTGAGCCCCACTGATAATATATCTAGACCCCATTCACCAGGGCCTTGTTTCATTCATTTGATCTGTGTTTTCCTTCGTGTAAGAGCAAAAGTCCCTGATGTATGGCCGATCCTGAATTTGTTTGCATTTAGAAGAAAATGGGATATTGTACGTTAGAATCCGGGTTAAAAAGAAATTCCCAAATACCGATTTGTATTCAGATGTGTTGATCTCGTATTTCAATAGTGTTTGAAACAGCTACAAAAAGAAATGCGTTTGAATCACATGTATTTGTTTTCGTTTGTTTCTTATTTCAAAGATCCTACGAAGCAGGTTCGAAGTGTCTCAATTCAGCCTCTAGAATTACCCACAAAAATATCCAAAACCTTTTCAATTCAATTCGAGTTTTCTCAAGAGTGTTTTGATAGCACGGACAGGGGAAGAGGAAACGGAGAGAAAGAGAGAAAGAAACAGTGAGAGAGAAAGAGATAAATACGGAGAGACAAAGAAAGAGACAGGGGGGAGAGAGAGAGAGAGAGAGAGAGAAAGAGAGAGAGAGACGGAAGGGAGAAGAGAGACAGAGAGAGAGAGAGAGAGAGAGAGAGAGAGAGAGAGAGAGAGGAGGGGGGGGGGGGAGGGGGGCGGAAACGGTGTTGAATCGATATGTGAAAGAAGACGCGTTGATTTATACACAGGTGCGTACTGGCAAGAAGGGGGGAACTAATGGTCTCTTTTCTCCGAGACATATCATGCGGAAAAGGAGAGAGAAATCGAAGATTTAGTCCATAAGGGTGTGATAATTTAAAACCAGAAGGCGGTAACGATCTGTTTGACGGGGGTATACAATTTCGGCTAGAAGAAGGAATGGCGATTTTGTCTTAATCCTTCAACAGTTTGTTTTGGATACAAACTTAGGAAAGTTGTGGAGTGTTGGATGTAGAGTTGATTTAACGTCCAATATCAGCACTATATAGGCTATATTGTGGATGGACCCCAAGACTGACGTCTGACAATTTTATGTTGTGCCACATCCGAGACAGGGCGGGGATACCATAACTCTTGTCTCAGCTGGTCACATTATACTGACACCGACCCAACCAGTAGGGAGTGCAATCGCCAGGACTCGAACTCGGTCCTTTTGCGTAGGAAGCCGATGTTCTACCCCCGGGCCATAGCGTGTTTTGGATTATGCCGGGTATAATAATAATGGAAGGCTTGAGGCGTGTGTCGTTAGTGAAGTTATGGGAGTTATAACTATCATTCTATATTGGGAATGGGTTTCGCAAAATATCACCCACTTAGAACTGAAGCATCGAGTTGTTCGTTCAACAAGTAGAAACGTCATAGTGTAATTTTGTAGTAGATCTAAAATACTTTTCCGTAATGACACTATGTTTTCTCTTTTAAAGACTAGGGGTAGTATGCACCAACATAACGTAGCTTACGCCACGTCGTAAGCCTTCTTGTTCTTATATTGTTACGACGAGAGGTAAGCTACGTTCTACCCTAGGGATCGTAAGTGCAATGTCATGGTAAACTTACCACTTGTCACTCTAGGGATGACTTTTCCAGTCTTATGACGAGTCGTAAGCTACCGCGGTTTTGTAATTTCGACCGCAATCTAAGTGCATCTTTTAGTTAGCATTTGGAGGGCGCGGTAGCACTGGGGTAGAACACCGGCTTTTGAGGTCCGTGGTTCAAGCGCTGGCGATTTCGCCTTCTCTGGTGGTGACAGTTTAATGTGACCAGCAGAGACAGGAGTCATGGTACCCCCGTCCTGTCTTGTGTGTTGCAGCACATAGAATTGTCAGATGTTAGTCTTGGGGCCCGTCCACAATACAGCCTATAAAGTGTTGAATTTGGACGTCAAATCAAATCAACTACAACTTAACTAGCATTACTCACTTCGCTTGCTTAATGGACTAAGTAGAGCTTATATTAGAGCTTATGGCTTCTAACTACGTCCCACAACTCGTGGTAAAGTCGCAGTCCTAATAACACAAGGAATGTGTTTCTGTGGAGCCTGCCTGTCTTCCTGTCCGTCTGCATATGTGTTTGTGTGTCTGTCTGTCGGTATGTCGCTCTCCGTCTCCGTCTCTGTCTGTATCTATCTCTCTCACTCTCTCTCTCTTTCTCTCTCTCCCTCTCTCTCTATCTTTCTCTCTCTATCTTTCTTTCTCTCTCTCTTTCTCTCTTTCTCATCGCCGTTTTAAATCACATAAGCATTCTCCACAAGTTTGGATAGTTTTTATGACATAATACCTCAAAAGCGTACTTTAAATGTCTATACTCATCATTAAACTGCAACCTGAATTAAATCAACTTGAAAGGAAACGTATTCAAATTAAAAATATGTTTTATCACAATGAAAATGGAAACACGATAATAAAAAAATTGTATTAATATAATAGAAAAAAAAAGTATATGAACATATTACGCTTCAACAATCTGCATTGGTCCTGTTTATTTATATCCAATCAGCTTTAGAATACATTCAATAGATATTAAAAGGTCCTGGTAAATAGAGGGCGGATCACGGATCGTTCAACAGTTAAGACGCCGAGATTTGTTTTGTGACAAGGCAGGCTTCAAAAGCCACATTTGTTTCTTTACCACACGATCATTTTAAAGGTAAACAACTGCATTGAGGTTATATCACATATATATTTTTATTCAATATAAACTGATCCTTTCAGAAAATTAAAAGGTCATCAAAAGCGTGCTTGGTTGTAAATTTGAAGAGCTAAATTGGAGTAAAATTTATGAAACCTTTGTACTTCAAAAGTTCCACATTGGTTAATGGCAATCATCGGAAAATATCCTCTTTCGTGGATGGATCCCCAAGAGTAACATCTGACAATATTGTACGCCCTACTTCACAGAGGCAGAGCGAAAAGTCAAAGAATTTATGTCTGAAATAGCCCAACATGTGCTACAGGATTGCAGGTTATACAGCAATGTTAGACAGTCCATCTGGAGGGAGAGAATAGACATGCACACGAAGCTATACGGGCCCCTTCCTAAGCTAGAGAAAACGGTAGCCTTCATTGCGCAGGCTGGGATCAGAATTTGAAGAGAGTGTTGGAGAACGAGAAGAAGAAGAAGAAGATGTATGAAATGGTCATACTATAATAGTACTGTACTGACAACGACCCAAACAGTAAGTAAAGAGGCGACAAAACGGAGATATCAGTTATTAATGCAAGTCACACGCTCTAGTGACTGAGTAACCTGGCCCGACAGTGAAAGGAGAAAATTTTAAAAAATATCCAAGTAAATAGTTCAAGGTGGACAAAAAGAGTTGTTTTATCAGTGGCAAAAACAATACAAAGTGCTAGTGATGGGTCAGTTTCTGTTCAGCCAAATAATGGAATTGTTTAATACAATAAGTAACTCATGTAGATAATATTGCTCTGTGTGGTGATAGCGTCAAGTTGTTTAGAACAACTGCGCGCGACGACGTGACTCGCTCACCAACAGGTTAGTTCTCTGGATTCACTCACTCTCTTACTCTCATTCCTTTTCTTACTCTTCCTTACTCTCTCCCTCATTTTCTCATTCCCTCTGTTCCTCTTCCTTTCTCTCTCCCTCATTCTCTTAACCTCACTATCTCATGCTCTCATTCACTCTCCCCCTCTCTCACTCTCTTCCACATTTTCAACTTTTGGTCCCCTCGTTTGCATCTCTCTTGTTCTTTCTCTCTGTCTCTGTCTCTGTCTGTCTGTCTGTCTGTCTGTCTGTCTGTCTGTCTGTCTGTCTGTCTGTCTCTCTCTTTCTCTCTCTCTCTCTCTCTCTCTCTCTCTCTCTCTCTCTCTCTCTCTCTCTCTCTCTCCCTCCCTCCCTCCCTCCCAACCTATAGTTTAGAAATGATTATAGATTCTTTTTTATGTACACATAACTAATTGGTCCGTTTTAATGTAAGAAACGGAGTGTTTGGTCGAATTTCGTTTTCGAGGGTATGATTAAATTGTTGGAGACAAAGGTGTTTAGATATATAGAAAGGATTAGGAGACAGAAGGGGAAATGATTGATGAAAATTAATATATTATTAAAACACACGGGTGGTAAGACATGGAATCCGCGACCGAATGGTTGATATTTAAAGTAAGGGAAAGAATGCACATGCAATCAGAAACCTGGAGCCAACTTAACACATCTTGTGAGACAGATACACAGGCAAAAAATGTGAATACATCAAGATGCAAGTTAAAGACAAAGTGAGGGTGCATAAATGAAAGACACCGATGAATGTGATAATGATGAGAAGAGAAGAGGAAAGAGAGGATGGATGAGGTAGAGGAGGAGGTAGAAGAGGAGGAGGACAGGTGAAAGGGAATAGAGACGAGAAGGAAGAGAAGGAGGGGTGGAGAGAGGGGGAGGCGGGGAAGAGGAATAGACTAGGAATGAGTATGACGACGGTAGTGAAAAGGTAGAGCCTATTTATTGGTAGCTGAGAAGTCGAGGAATAACTTGATAGGTTGAGTTTGATGGCAGTTTAACAATTATTAATATAAGCCCGTGACAAATTGGTTGTTTGCACTGTAGACTTTCCATGTTTCAAAAGTAATGACAAGTACTAGTCTTAAGAACGTGATTTCTGTTAAAGTCGAAGCTTTTTATGGAACGAGTTTCAGAAAAAATTTGAATGAATTTAAAAAGAATCAAACGTTTTTATTCTATTTCATCTTTTGTGGGATCGTGGATGCACTCAAACACCTAAAACGTTATTTTTAACGGTTTTGTTTTGTTTTGTTTGATTTTATATTTACATCACATGGTTGTAATGAATGATTGCAGGTGCGCAAATTTAAGTTAGATAATTAATTTTACATAAAACGCCAGAAATAACATTCTACAAAACAAATAAAGACCATACCATAATTTTGCACCTTTGAAAAAAAAGTGCAACTGGCCTTATCAGTTATTATCTCTAAGTGAAATCTCGCTCCCTAGATTATATCTGTGGATCCCTTGAGGGCTGCAGTGCCTTACCATTAGTTTATTGCATTCCAGTTCAGGCGCATCCAAGCAGAACGTTAGGCCTCAGGTGCAGCTATTTAAACGAACAAATTAATAGTGAATGAACAGCAAAGATAAGATCAGAGATTTAGAGGAGGTATGTATTTAAACTGGCTCCAGTGGAACTTCAAATAAACTTCGGGCGCAGTAAGGTGATATTCTTCATTTGAAAGAGGGATCAGTAAATTTTAAATGATCAATTGATTCGGAAAATTGAGAAACAATGCTACGAAAAAATAAAAGGTTGGATCATAATTATTATGTCTCAAAAAATAGATGGCAAACTCACCACAATGCGCAATTTTTAGTTATATATGTATAAGGCACAGTTAGGAAAGTTTACACTGTTACCGATTTAGCTGGGTATGCTGGTAAAAAAAAAAACTCTCTTTAAGATCCTTCCAGCCCAACTACCGTGCTAACATTTTATAAAAATAGATCACTGATATTGGTAAATGTGTTTCTCCGATCAGATTGGTTACCTTGTCTTCGATTTTTTTGGGAATCGTTGGGTGTGACCCATGAACCTCTGTTATGTGCATGGCTGTCAGACCAAAACGCTTTACCTCCTTTGAGCACTTTTTTTAGGGCACGTGTCGAGGCAAAAAAAAGATAGTAGAGCTAAAAAGGCGCTAACAAAATTAGGCTGACAGAATCGATCTCTATACCAGTAGAATAATAGCATTACACAACGAGGTTTTTTTTTCAAGTCTCAAAACTATTAGTGATCTATAGGTCCTAAAAATTTGTGTTCACTCCAATGATTTCGGTGACCTAGTCTGGGGTTTTTTTTTATGGAGGCCTCGGTACTGTGCAATTCTTTCAATACGTGCCTCTGTAATTTCTAAAATAGGGAGTATTTGAACTCTCAGTCTCAGTGCTTCAACGGAAAAGTGTTCAGTCCTTTTGGACTGCAGTCTTTAAAAGTAAATATAGCGCTATTATTCGTGCTGAAATAGTTTTTTTTATTTTTAACGGTTAACGTACTTTGAATGCCATTTTATTGCACAACGGTAAAGGAATGATAAGTAAAAATTGTGTATGTGATCACAGTGGCACTAAAGATATGCCTCATTTCACTTTACATATTTTACAGTTTGTATCGTGCCCTATATAAAAAATCACTTGCCAATCATAGTTTGATATAGTAATGACACGGTTGGATTTTAATTAAAAGAGACGTATTTGATTTACTTTTAAAAGTATCATTTCGCTGATGAAAATTTTAATTATAATAATTGTTTTAATCTAAGTACTTTAGTTGAAACAGCATTTTACATCTTTTTTTTTATTGTGTTTCAATTAGGATTCTAGCGCAAAAGCTTCTCAAATCAGCCTTGTTTAATTACGTTTTAAAAGCAGCCAAAGACATGGATGAAAAGTTGATTAAAATGAGTGTGCTTATCTAATACTTTCATGTTGAAACAGTCTTTTGTTGCTAGGGCAAAATACTGCGAAAGCTCCTCAAACCAACTTTTTTTTTTATTTAGTTGTATTTCTCATTTTGAAACAGTCCGTGTATTTTTGTCATTGCTGTTTTAATAAAGGATTTGGTTGTACAACGGCTTCTCAATACAGACTGATAACGATTTTGGTTTCCACATCTGTATTATCCCAAGATTTGATTTAATCAAATATAAAATTGATACACTATTATTTTTAATTTCTTTTCATACTTGTTGTTCATACCGAGAAAAAATGTTTGGGTTAGAGAAAATGGGCGATATATGCACTATAGTGTGTCCTTTGTACACCGATGTGCACGAATAATAGTACATGTATATGCGAGACTATTTCACACTCTGGTTACATCACAACCATAGTCAGATTACTAAAAAGATACGTGGGTCAAGATCAGTAATGTGACCTTTATTATTTCATTGTTTTGATTGATAGCCATCATGTTTTGCTGTGTGAAAAATGTTGGAGTGGGTGTGGAAACAGAGGCGAGTCAGAGAGAGAGAAAGAGAGGGAGAGAGAGAGAGAGAGAGAGAGAGAGAGAGAGAGAGAGACAGACAGACAGACAGACAGACAGACAGACAGACAGACAGACAGACAGACAGACAGACAGACAGACAGACAGAGAGAGAGAGAGAGAGAGAGAGAGAGAAAGAGAGAGACCAAAAGAGAGACAGGGGGATATCAAGAGAGACAGGGAAAAGAGAGAAGGAGGAAGGAGGGAGAGAGAGAAAGACTGACAGACAAACAGAGGCAGACAGACAGACATACAAAGACAGGGAGAGAGTGGGTGGCAGGTATACAAATGGTAGAACGCGTAGATAATAGATAGTGTATTCAGGAGATCCCTGGTTCGATCCCTACGAGGGCCGTCTTAGTACTAAGCCTTACCGATTATAGTGTGATTGCCTGAGGCAAAAGTCCCGATATCACCGTTCTGTTTGCTTGTAGCAACGTGTAAAAATAATTGTCAGTCATTAGTGTTGCAACCTGTGTGCGTTATAACCTTGTTGTTGACGGTCGACATTAAGAAACAAAACAAAAAATCCAAAACCAAACATTAGAGAGAGAGAGAGAGAGAGAGAGAGAGAGAGAGAGAGAGAGAGAGAGACAGACAGACAGACAGAGACAGACAGACAGACAGACAGACAGACAGACAGAGAGACAGACAGACAGACAGACAGAGAGACAGACAGACAGAGAGAAAACAGAGATAGAAAGAGACAGACAGATATACAGAAAGACAAACACACACAGAGACAGAGACATCAGACAGACAGACATTCAGACAGATAGAGAGGCAGCAAGGCGAAAGCAGATAGATTACTGCTGCACTGAATGAATTTTTTTTTGCTCATAAATCAGAGCTCAAAGAGCGGATTACTAACTCATCAGTTTTATAAATGTGTACATCTCACAATTGCGGTTTGGAAAATAATACCAACTCCATTATTATTTTAAATTAGTATTAACATTTTCATAAAATGATAGAAAAAATTGCTTACCGTCTGCACCAAAAGTTAAATCTCCTGTGCCTTGTAAATTGAGTCACTTTGTGAGGAATAGTACTGTCAACACAGTGTTATGGGTGATGTAGATCGAAGTTCCCGAATCGATTTTGCAATGTAAACATGTAAACACAAGATCGACACCACTGACAAAAGCTTGATGCACCCACTGAGCACTTTTCAACACACTGCGCAATTCCCTATGAATCTAAACGAAAATGTAAACTTCCAAACTACAACATAGTCAAAATTCCCAACGCAACATGTGAGAAAACCACCGAGAGAAGAGATATTTTTATTCTGTTTAAAGCAAAAGTTCAGAGCCCCCTGACAAGTTTAATTTCATTGGCGAAACTAACGATAAAAAAACGAGAAGTCAATGGTGCATCAATTTCATGGTCTGTTTATTATAGGCTAAAAATTAAGTTTTGCACCAGGCAAAACATTCCTGGGGTTGGCAAAATAACCCCTGAATTTACATAATAAGTGTGCATTTATGCATATGATTCTTCTTAAAGACAAGTGGTGAATTACCAAATAGAATTATAAGCCAACATTCAATCTGCTATAGTATATGGGCGTTTTTCACAAAAAGTCGATTTTGCTGTCCTGATACATTTTAGCACCGTGAGAAGACAATAGTGAAGGATTTGGCATGTTTGTCACATTATTTGAGAAGTTTAGTTCTTTCTTGATCTTAAAATCACCTTGAAATGTAAAAAATAGTATTGTTTGTAGATTTATGGCCTGTTGAACATGCCTGGGGTCGTGAAAATAGCCTGTCCTTAGATGAAATTTACCGATTTTTTCATCTTATAATATGACCAAGCCCATGACTCAGACTCAAACCACATGTGAACTTCATTCTTTGGGTTTTCTTTTTTTCATATATAAAACAAATAATCATGACTTTGAAAGAAAATTTGGAATTTTTGGAAGAAAACATTGAGTCCCTCGAAATGATGTCCTCTCTGTTACACAGTACAAAAAATCCCAAAATTCTAATCCAATCCAGCTTTAATAAACAGGAAGTGACTTATATATATGTAAAAACAAAGCCACTTCCTTTTGTTTGTCAAAACACAAAATGGAGGCACATTGTCTGTGCTGGAGCTTCTAGCGTCAACTTCAAGTTCTTGAAAGGTAAGAGAAAAACCTTAATGTCTTCTCTGTTACATGACTGATTTGTGTCTGTAGTTTAACGTTAATGGAATGTGTAAACATTTTAGTGGTATGCAATGCTTTATTTAAGTGTGACTACTCTTACCAAGCAGTGTTTGGCCAGAATTTAAAAAGTTTCTTAGAAATAGAATCGGAGTGGTTATCAGTTTGTCTCCTCTGTTACAGTCCTTTCTGTTACACTTTCTTCTGTAACAGAAAGGACATTAGTGTAACAGAAAGGACAGCTGCGTAACAGATAGGACATTTTCTTTCATTTTGATCAATTTGATAGATGAAAAAACATCCATTTAATTTTTTTTATGAAACAGAATCTAGAATTAAGGTAAAGAAAAGTCTAAACTAGATTAGATCTAGCCTGATTAGATTTTGATGGCATATTTCTAGATCTAGATCAATGAGGTACAGGAATGGGGAAGGAAAGAGTTGCCCGCAAAATAATTATTTGTATCTAGGCTTATAGAATATAGATTTAGAACTTTTGGGATTAGATGTAGACTTTGTAAATCTAGATCTAGAAGATCACATGTATTAGATCTGGAGTAGTATTATGCTGACTTTTTGAAAAAGAAAAAAAAATAATAATAGTTATGACTTTTTATGGCGCCTGAAATCCAAACAAACGTTTGCTCTATGTCCTCTCTGTTACATGACCATTCTAAGTAAGTCTGTAGTTTAAATTGATGGAATGTGTAAATGCTTTAGTGGTATGCAATTTAAAAATGAAATATATATGAAAACTAGATCTATTGATGATGATGTTTAATTTTCTTTCACAGGCGACGACAAAAGGTGCTGATGACAAGAGTTGATTTTGCAGGCAAAACCACCAGCCACACTGACAACCAAATCTCAAGTCTGAGTGACCCATAGTATAAGGAGAAGAGAAGAAGAACCAGATTCTGCTTGGGAGAAGAGAGGTACAGCAGTTTATCTACAATGGCGGATACCCCTAGTGAGGAACCTAACACAAAGGTAAGAACGTCAGATATCTTTTTATATATATTTTTTTTGTTTACACCGGTATTGACATAAGCAGATTGCAGTTTGGCCGCTGTGCGGATTAGTAAAATCTTGTGATCGTTTGAGAAGGATCCCCATGGAAAAGGTTTGAGGTTTTTCCTTAACTTTAGATGACATCAAATCATTAAAAAATATGCTTA
>RQTK01001414.1:83062-93915 GCA_003991915.1 Elysia chlorotica | reverse complement strand
AGGCGGCAAGCTTCGGGATGCATATGCCTACAATGTTGCCAAAACTGGCATAATCAATACATTAGAGACAGGAACGCCACTTTCGGGTCACAATCGCACCACAAAAGGGGGAAATGAAAATAAGGTTTTCATTACAACGTTTATGCGTGCAGCTTTATAACAAGAATATACTCTACGGTATTAAATGATCAAGGAAATCACTTGTATAGCAAGAAAGGTCACTGCATGCTCAGGTGACTAAATAAAAAAAAGAGCGGATCTAGACCTAGTTCTATACTACCTACCGCCAGAACAATTTCTTGGTGTAGCATAATTTTATTTGCTTCCATTGTCCAGCCGGACAGAATAATAACTAGAATGATGGGTCGGGCTAGTGAGAACTACTTAGAAGGTTTACACTAGAGTTTACTGTACTCAAGGCCGAAGTTACATTGGTTAATCCGACGTACAAAACAAGCCTTAATGTCTTTTTAAATGTCTGGGGGCACTGCATCATTGGGATCAACACCTAGATCCACAGAAACTCTTCCAGCCCATAGATATTCTACTGGATCCAAATCTTCTACTGAAGTAAACTCGCGCTGTCTTGCCGTGAGCACACGCGGAAGTGAAGAGAGGGGAGAAAACAAAATAATGGTACAGGTGAGCAAGCGTTTTTCCTTTGAGTTCCAGGTTTCAAGCAAGAACCGAAGCGTAGAAGACGCAGCTAGAGAACAGGATCTAGATCTCTCCTCTCTGCGTTTCCGCTGGTATCTAGGTGTGTCAGGGGTAAGCGCTAACTTCGTTAATTTGCGTTTTTATCGGGTACCAACCGTCAGAAAGAAGGTAAATTAATGGTATTAAGGATTGGCTAAAACAGAGCTTTTACTCGTAGTTTTCTTCTGTATGTATTATTTTCGCGTTGTTAGATAATTCAAGTTGGTTATTCGTTATTATTACTTCACAAATGACGGGCCTACATTTGAAACCATCTAGAATTGTAGTTTACATCGTACAGTCAAATTTTACTTAATAGTAATACAGGAGAAAGACAATTCCGAAAGGATCAAGATTGCCAACGTAGCCATTATGCAGAACTGTATAAACGTATTCCACGGGGAACGGTGCTTTTTTTCCGAAAGATTCCTTACATATCTTTAGAACGAAGAATTTGATTTAATTAAATTTAACAAAAAAACAGGGGGTATTAGGCCTATACACCATAAAGAAAAGAATGTAATGATAAAACATTGTAGTGAGAAGGTGAACTCCGCAGTATTATTATGATTAAATTGTGGTAGAACCAGAGATTGTGGTAGAACCATAAGTCCGCTTCAATATCCCACCGGTGTGTGTCGATCTACGCCGAAATGGATAATGACAAACCAAAGCGCAATAAAGCAATCCAGTAATCACATTCACTCCTAACATGCACGCTAGTTTGTTTTTATTAATTCCCGAGACTACCTTTCATAACACTTCACTTGGGGAAACTCGTTCCCAGTTATTGAACGCCTTTCAGGTTACCAAGAAGATTCCTCTACGTGGACGGAACACCAGAGCGATATACTCAACACTTGGCCACTCATACATACATCAAGCACCATAGATTTTAAATAATATCTATGATTGACACGTCACACCGATAAAAAAAAAAAAAAACAACAACAAAGCGGTCCGAGCGGGAACAAACCCCTCTACCTTTCGATTAAAAACCTCGCGTTCTATTTACTTCTAACGCACTTTAGATTAGTACCACCTCGCCCCCATTTTAGAATCAGTTCCTTCGTTGAAAGGAACAACTTAAACACACACCTAGATAGATAGATAGATAGATAGATAGATAGATAGATAGATAGATAGATAGATAGATGGATGGATGGATGGATGGATGGATGGATGGATAGATAGATAGATAGATAGATAGATAGATAGATGGATGGATGGATGGATGGATGGATGGATGATGGATGGATGGATGGATGGATGGATGATAGATAGGTAGATAGATAGATAGATAGATAGATAGATTTTTTTCCATCCCACATCTCCTTATTTTCAACATCGGTAGCTTTTGGTGTCTGTACTCTCGTTAAGTATGTCTTATCTTAAATCACTAAATGTTGCTGTAGACAACCTGTTTCGTGTGTTATTGAGATTTTAAAGCAGGATCTTAACACAGTGCCGCATACAAAGGTCAAGATTAAACTAACAACACGTTGATTAATTTTAGATCCATTATTTGGGTCTCAAATATAATTTATGTCAAAGATTATCTTTAAACGTACAGAATAAACAAAAGTTAAAGGTTAAGAAGGTGTTCAATAATAAATACACAAAATTGACGTGAGCACATCCAAAATATATTTTGCATTTGTTTTTGTTTGTGTCGGTTGATGTGTTTGTGTAATTTTGTTAATTAATCTTTTTTTTTTCATTGATTTTCTAAACAAGACAAAACAGCCTACTGCACGACTTTGCGATTTACCGAGACCCACAACCTTATCTTTTTTTTTCATGCTTGAGAAGCCTTCAGGCGTCCATATATTCTAACCACAGATGAATGATTTAAAAAAAATTATTATTGTTGTTGTTGTTGTTATTATTATTATTATTATTATTATTATTATTATTATTATTATTATTATTATTATTATTATTATTATTATTATTGTCATTATCATCATTTTTATAATTATTAGTTAAGAATTCATAAACATAGGACACTGCGCTAAGCGCTAATTTTGACCCAATGTCTACTTACGATCGCGGTGATCTACCTTCTCTGAAGTATACGATTCTTTACTCGTAAACTGTAAACACAGGAGGACGTGGCCCGCTAGGGTTCCACCTTGCTCCCTACTGGTTGATTCGTTGACACTACAGTGTCACTACAGTGTCACCAACCAAATTCCAGGTGTCCCGCTTCTACTCCGCCGCCGTATAGAATCGTTCTTGTGGTATAGTGTAACTAAGTTAAAATAATAAACAGATTCGTTCCAAAGGTAAAGAATATCAACTGTACATACCATGCTCAGCAGTTTTGGTCTGTGTCGAGAAGCCAATATGTGGAAACTTTGAATATCTTCTTATCTTCACTATGGTCATTGAATATCTTCTTATCTACACTATGGTCACGGAGTACACTACAAGGCAAACTGAGCTGGTCAAGTTAATATGGATTATTAATTGTTTTTATTGGTCGTCGTTTACACTTTTTTGGTTTAAATAAAATAACGGTTATTCACAAACTTGTTAGTGTTATATCTCACGATATTAAATCTTTTGGGTGTATCGTCAGCTTTTATCTCGCGAGGATTGCCTTCTCTCTTTTGTAGTGAATACTCCCCGGAACTCCTTGCTATCAATTTAAATTACACACTCTTGGTCTGATCAATTATTGTAGATTTCCTAATTAACGTTTTAGACTTTTGTTTAGAGTTAAATTAGTTTGCTAAGACGAGTCTATTAAGTATTAAATCTAATGCAGAGTCAACGTCTGTTATTGTAATGTGATAGTGTCTTGTTACAAATAGATACTGATAATGAACTTGATCCTGGCTTGAATATGATGGAACTGACCCAACACTCACTCTTATAAACAATCGCAATACTTTGCACAATCACTAAACTCACGACAGGATAGAACTGCTTGACGTTGGACTCTGAAGCATCCGGCCCCTACAGGATCAGAGGCAGTAAGTTCGCTGGTGCTATCAGCTTAAACCCCGGATTAAGGGTAGTGTTTACTATTAAAAATAATACATAAAAGCCTGGTCTAAGTTGGGAGCACCGTTATACTTACCATTCCAGGAGTTCAAACCAGAGCAGTCCGGGCCTAATAAGGATGTATAACTGGCGATGTCGCCGTTCACAAGACAAGAGCGCACGCTTAACTCCGATTTCAAGAGACTGTCAATCTTTCGACAAAAAGGAGTCGTTATATCGTATTTTCTTACACTGATTTGTCTAAAATATACACTTGGATGGTCAAGTTAGTTGGCAGCTATGGACTGAATATGCTTGAACAGAGAAGGTCAAACAGACCAGGCTTACAGTAGGGGCCTAGTCATCAAGAATTATAGTCCTTCTTAAGTGCGGCTAATGCATGCGGAATGAGTAATTATGAGTTTAGTAAAAATAAAAATCCGTATGTGATTTTAAACGACGTAAGATAAGAAGTCTGGTCCTTATCGTTGTTGAAGCGTATCCTGTTTTCAAGGAATTAAATGATCCACTCAATCGTTGGTCTAAACTGGCGAAAGAAGGAATCTTTTTACTCTCTCTCTCTTATTATATATCCCTCTATCTCTCTCTCTCTCTCTCTTTTCTTTCCCTTATTTTTTCACTTTTATCCTCTCTCTCTCTCTCTCTCTCTCTCTCTCTCTCTCTCTCTCTCTCTCTCTCTCTCTCTCTCTCTATCTATTCTATCTATCTATCTATCTATCTATCTATCTATCTATCTATCTCTCTAGCCCTCTGTCTGTCTGCCTCTCTCTTTTTCTATTTCTCTCTCTCTCTCTGCCCCCTCCTCTCTATTTTTACCTCTCACCCTCTCTTCCCCTCTCTCTCCTCTCTCTCTCTCTCTCCTCTCTCTCTCTCTCTCTCTCTCTCTCTCTCTCTTACTTCCTTTCCGTTTCTTTCCAAGTTAATCAGAATCGAAATCTTAACGATTATACTACGTTTTATCTTGTACGATTACATGTATCCAAAATTATTCTGTTTTCACTAAAATTTTAAAATAAATGAAAAACTACAGTTATCAATATGTAGACTTGCAATCATCAGAAATCGTTACAGTGTATGTTTTATAACATAATTATAATATTAAAGTTTACCTATCTATTGGGTTCGCCTGGTGGGTGCTATCTTGCGTCAAACCACTTAACAACACTGCAGTGACGAAGATTGTATCTGACGTAAATGACATGAAATTTTTCGTGCGACTGAAAGATTCATTGAATTGTTTGGAGTGACTGTCTTTGGTTTGAAAAAGGGTGAGGTCTTCCGAAAGGTTTCTTAGTTTTACATGGATTCGAGGTTCTTCGCAATTTACAATCTAAGTAATCTAATAATTCAGAAATGGGAGTGGCGAATCCTGAAACGATGTTAAGAAACTTTTGTTTATCTTATAATATATCATATATCAAGCCATCATGAATCATACAGGTCTCAAGTGAAAACACTCTGGGCCGGATAATGCTTTACATTGGGCGTTATGTATTGTCACAAGCAGAACTGCCTTTCTACCATCCATAAAAAAGAGTAAGAAAAAGAGCGCAAAATTTAAGCGTTGTTTTGTAAAAAAAAATTATGTTGGCAGTTCTGCACATTAGTAGCATCTACATGGGTACAAATTAATGGCATTGTAATCTGCGCCACATAAGAATGTTGAGAAAGCTTTTGTTTTTTAAGTACCGTACAGAAGATTTGGTATTTTTGTCCTAACCAAGGACTACTATTCATATAGTAGTCCTTGGTCCTAACCTACAAAGCCAACCTGCGCATTAAAGAAGATATGCGAAACCAAAGCTTGCGTTATTTATCCACTGGAAAATGCATAATTTTGTGCCATTTAAGCTTTAAAAACATCATGGACTATTATTATTTATGCAGATGGTCGGTGTAGGCCGCTGCCCAGTGCTCACTAGTTCAGCACTCTGAACTAACTATCCTGATGCACTTCTGTAGGCCTACAATTAAAAATATAATCTCATGTCGGAGAAACATTTCCTATCTTTCCAAGGTGAATCATAAAACATAATATAAAAAAAAAAAAGACGAACCCGCAGAGGTGAGAGAGAAGAGAGGGGAACATAATAGAAAGAGAGATACTTTTTGTTCTTCCACCGGAGCGAACTGGCTCAAATAGAGCGTTGGTCTCTTGACCGATAAGTCCACGGTTCGAATCCCATGATCTGTCAAAATGTTTTGTTAAATTTCGTTCCCTGCTGGTTGCAGGTGTCATTCATGCAACCGCGCAACATGGAGAAGCACCTAGACTACTACTACTACTACTACTACACTACTACTACTACTACTACTACTACTACTACTACTACTACTACTACTACTACTACTACTACTACTACTACTACTACTACTGATAAAATTAAGACGGAGTGGGTTAATAAAGCGACGGGCAAGTCGAGCACCCACTTCGTAATGTTTTGGTTTCAAGTTGCTAGTTTCGGTTTCGATACTAGATTCTAGTTAGTAGATTTAGATTTAGATCTAGCTAGAGCTAGAGTCAAGCTATGGCAGCTTCCAAGGAATGTGAAGATCACAATCATGAATGTCACCACAACCAAACAAACCCATCCCTTCACCAAACTTTAGACGAACTGGAATTTGAAAGAGGCCTTTGGAGTGCTGCTTTAGCTGGTGATATAGAAGATGTGTCAAATAAACTGAGCCGAAACTCTGACATCGTAAACAAGACCGACAAGTCTGGTTACACGGCTCTTGTAAGCCAGTTAGGCTAAAATTGATGAGCAAAGTAACTGCATGTGATTTTACATTTAAATTATGCATATCTGGATCTAAATATTAAAGTAAAACTTAGTCTACGTTTTAAGTTTATAGCACTGTTGTACTCATTGGGTTGTTTTTATATTATTATGATTATTATTGTTATTATTATAATTGTTGTTATTATTGATGCTGTTATGAGTATTGATATTTGTTATTACTTATGTTATATAACTGTCTGTACTATTTTGATTTGCTGCATATAGGAGCCATCAAACATGCTTTTAAATTATATGAAGGACAAATAAAGTTATATCTTATCTTATCTTACTAAATTCCTATTCAGCTTAGTGTGTAGGTGCGAAGTTCTGTATTTCACTTTGTCTTTGAATTGTAAAAGTAACTAGATCTATGTAGGCTATACACGTAGATCATGTAGATACATAGTAACACAGCTAACTTATTTTCCAGCACTATGCAAGTCGAGGTGGTCACCTTCATATGTGTGAACTGCTCATCTCCCACGGAGCAAAGGTCAATTCTCAGACTCACTCTAGCCAGACAACGCCTCTGCACAGAGCAGCTTACATGGGGCGCACGGAGGTCGTAGGACTTCTCATTGATAATGCAGCAAATCTCAATCAAGTGGACTGTGATGGCATGACACCCCTACACAAGGTTGGTTAGTTGCTTGGTTTCTTAATGTCCAATTTCAGCAACTAGGCTATATTGCTAGACTAAGTTCACTAACAAAGTAACATCTGACAATTTTACATGCTGCCACACTGACTTCTGTCTCAGACGATCAGATCATGCTGAATCCAAAGCAATGGGTAGTTCCCATCCTCACCCCTCCATCCCCCCCCCCCCCTTCCCCCTCAAAAAGTGTTCCTCAAAGGTAGAGAAGTGTGCATTTTTGTTCGTTAGACACTTTATTTATATATTTCTTTGAAATTGAGATCTTTTCACCTGAGATTCACACTTGTGACCTCTTGCTCATCAGTCCAGAAAACTTTCTGTCCCAGCTACCAGCCTTCTTTCATATCTCTTCTTACAGAGATGCCACTTTTCCAGAAATTTATGGAATTCCGGAAATATAATTTGGGTCCGGATCCTCCGCAGATTTTTCTAACTGACTCTTGAGTCTGATGTCCGGAAAAAATTTTCCACCGAAAATTCTGGAAAGCTGGCAAGGTCGCTGTATTTTTTATTTTTGTCTGGAAAAGAAATGCCCTCATTGCTTGCACAAAGCCTATATCCGCAGTCACAAGGACCATTAATTTTTTTCAACTGGCATATGAGAGTTTATCTCCGAACCCAACTAGCACTAGTAGCAATTAACCGGCAATTTCCATGGTCACACCTCATACTTCGGAGTATATTTAAAAGTGAAAATTATACAATGTTAAGCAAAACAATGTTGTTTCTGAATATCATACAACTACGGTTAATTGCGCAACCAAAACCCAAGTAGTTTTCATGGTAGGGTGTGTCTGATCTGACTAAGATCTATTGGCTATTTTAATGACGGAGCCTTGGCAAAACTGTTGTAAGCTTATTGATTATTAGGTAAGCGAATTTAACATGCTCCCTCCTCTGGTAACTTTTAGAAAAAAAGATAATAGAGGTGTGAAATTTAGAGTGGAGAACGGAGGACCCAACCGTTCTCGAAGCAAGATAAAAGGACAGTGTGGACAGAAGTCCATATATGTTAGATTGCACAAGACAAGATACTGATCTCGATATGATCTGTCTCGGGACTTGAGAGCGTGTTCACTTTCTGGCGGAGAAATGGGATACGTAGTGTGAGCCGATTTTACAGACTCCAGCAGGAGAGTGACGAGATTATGGAGTGGACAGATAAGTCTTTGTAATAGATTTATCAAGACGTGGCAGGCTTCGGGGGGAGAACTGAATATAAGGGAGAATACACAACTGAATATAAGGGAGATAATTATAATGCAAAGGGATATAATGACATGGTGAACTATTAACACTAAATAACAATTATTATTATAATTTTTTATTAATATTATTATTAATTTTATTATAATTACAGGCCTCCGAGAATGGTCATCTTGAGACTGTTGAAGTCCTGTTAAAAGCTAGTCCTACGGCAGTGAATGTCTGTGACAAGAGAGGGAGATCACCATTAGATGTTGCCAAAACTGAAAGAATTCTTGGTGTGTTTGAGAAAATAATGCAACTACAAGATGAATAAGTGGCTGGATAACCTACTAGATGTTGTCTATTACTATCTTTACACAATTAAATGACGTACAATTATATTTTATTACTTTGTACAAGAACAAGGAGCCGATAAAAGAGTATTCAATAATACCAGAGAAAACTCAATGAGGAAAAAGTCTCCTGTATATTTTAGGGGTATACATCGTAATGACATTAAGTTTCCAGATGTACATATATATTGAAGGATATATAATTATATATATGAGAGAACCAACGTTAACGAGGCACAAATAAAAAATGTATACATTTTAAGTTATTTATGTGTTAAAAACTGTCAAACGCATTAAAATGTAAATGTTGTATGTTATTTCTTTAACTAGAAATAATCATTTATATTCAAAATGAAGTAGGTCAATCTTATATAAATATATTTTTTTCCTTAGCTTTGAACTTAAATAAATACACATGTACATGTAGCAGCTTGTGCGTAAAAAAACAAGAAGACTTTATGGAATCCAGATGGATTGACAAGTCTTGTAAGTCTGATGTGTGCTATCTGTCTTTCACTTGGTATAAGATAATATCTCTGTTTTATGATATAAGTCTTGTGATCAAGCAAATCATCATTTGGGAATCATGAATGTAAAGTTACGTAAACTTTTTTTTGTGTCCCACTAGAAAGGGGGAGTTCTGGCTAAGCGTGAGCTTCTATTTTGGTGATACCATTTCATTTTAATCCCACAGCTGGTAAAAATTTTTTTATTTCTCCCCTTCTGATAGTGATTGGGTTGGTGTCTGTATAGTAGTGTGACAGCCTGACACAGAAGTCCTAGTATCCCTGCTCTGTTTATTGTGGTTGCATGTACAATTTTTGGACCTGTGGCAATGCAGGATCATCCTTGAAAACCTAAAATATGTTAAACTATTAGAGAGCTTTTCTTCGTTAAAGAAACATTATGTCTCCTAGGCTTGCCCAAGAATCCTAAATGGAAACAGTAGCTTTCCATCAGGCCAGGGATGGAGCATTAGCTAAGGAACAAACCTCAGACCTCTTATCCTTTATTCTTAAGCTCACCAACTGAACTACGGGCATCATCTCATCATTTAGTCATAAGCTTTGGTCAGAGATAGTGAAGCTCTCTTCTTGATTAATCTCCCATGGTGGGTCAAAAATGTATAAGTCTGTGCCCTACTGGTCGAGTGTCAGTATACTGTGATTCACTGAGACAGAAGGGTACCTGCACTGGTCTCATATGTGTCAGAACAAAAGTGGTCAAACATTTGTCTCGTGGCCCATCCACAATATAGCCTATATAACGCTGACGTTGGACGTTAAGCAACTAACTCAAAACAACTCATTGTTTAACCTCTTCTTGCTCGCAAGAAATATTCTAATCAGCTCCAATACCCTAGAGATACGTAGTGATTTGTTCATTCACATTTTAGATTTTTACTGGCACTGATCTGTTTCTGCACTGACTTTATTTTTTATGCATAGATCTTCTTTTCTATGTTCACAATTTGGAAAAAAACATTCATTCATCTATCTGTCATTGAAAAGTGTACGTTGAATTGGATGAAATGTCTTTACAACTCATTAATACTCGAAAAAAATAGTTTTGAAGACTTAGCTAATTGTTTTGTTTGCATTTGGTGAAGCATATTTGTACTTTAAATGTTTCTTGCAAGGAAAAATGTTAATTCAGATGAAAGGATAAATAGGTTTTTTGTACTGTAAGGAGGAAGGGAGAAATCTGTCTGATTGTATATGTTAAAGCCATTTTATTAATGATATACATGTACATGTATTATTGTGTGTGAGTGTGTATTTGTGTGCACATGTGCATGTGTGTATCTGTTGTCTGCACTAGCAGTAATGTAGTAAGCCTTGCCTCAGTAAAATTATCAACTTTTGTAACTAAAAAAAGATTGACTTATGTACCCTTTATTTGGTTGTGCATGTCATATAATTTACGAAGAAGCTCTCAGTCTCACAGGGAAAAAACAACAGGGCCAGTCAATTTTCAAAATACATGCCATGAAGAGGGGGTTTTGACCATCTAATATTTGCTGAATTTGCAAATAGTTCCAAGGGGCTGTTCACAAACCATGTGGACAGAATTTTACTTTTTTTTTTTAAGCCCCTTTCCCGCTTCCCCTGTGGACAGGTGTGGATAAATGAATACCCCCCCCCCCCCTCTGCTATGCCCACA
>RQTK01001414.1:63000-82972 GCA_003991915.1 Elysia chlorotica | reverse complement strand
ACAAGTCGCAAGATTTGCATGTTATACTTCGAATGATACGACTTTTACTTTTAAAATTAGCACATTTTTACCAGCAAGACAAAATTTGTGTTTGATCAGGTAATGAACAACTTGAAATTTCAAACACTGGTGGGTTATGTTCTATTTTATAGGATTTGAAATAAATAACCACATTTTTAAGAGTTTGATAACTTCACTCAGCAGAGGCACAAAGCATTCTTAAAGAGTATTTTTTTTTAATTTTTTTTTAGTTTGATTGGCAAAATTGGTCAAATAGAATTTTGTGCAAGCAAAAAGAATCATCACAGTTAAAATAGATCTAATAGCCTATTCTTTGGGTATAAATTGATGTGTTTTAATAAACAAAATCACAAACCTATGACAAAAGTGATGGGCATTAGATAGGAAAGTGGAATGGAAAAAAACAACAACAAATAACCCAAAATTTAACATTCCAAGATGAACAGGCTTTAAGAAAGTAGGTATTACCATAAATTAAAAAAAAAGAATTAGGATCCCCAAACATTTAACTAGTTTCCAGTTCTCACATATATGTTAAAATAATTAGAGCATAAAAATTGTTTTTTTTTTTTTAAGTGACCAGTTTTTACAATATTAAGAAAAAGACACAGAAAATGTTCATTAAAAAAGTAACAAAGTCTTTGGAATAAATTGGTGAGTTTCAAAAAAAAAAAAAAATCACAAACCCATGGCGAAAGTGATGAGCATTAGAGATGAAGGTGGATTGAAAAATAAACAAACATAAACCCAAAAATTAACATTCCTGTCTTTAACTTTTAAACAGGAAAAAGAAACTTAAAATGTTTAAAATGTGACCATTTCTCACTACATGTTTAAAAAATATGTATTTAAAAAAAGAGTGACCTTTTTGCACACATGCAAATACTTAAAATGCATAATACAACTGTATAAAAACTGACTAGTTCTCACACATTGAAAGAGACATAGCTCACTGGAGTTATCAAAATCAATTATCTTAGTCTAGATAACAAAAAAAACACACACTCATCACTCCAAGGATCACTAAATATGAAGACATCAGAGTCCTTGCTGTTCCCACTATTAACTATTACTCCTTGCTGTTCCCACTATTAACACTATTAAACTATTAATTTGCCCACATGCACAAACTGCTGTACCCCCTCCCTTAGCTGTCCACATGGTTTGTGAATGACCTCTAAGTTATAAAATATGTAATCTCCTCGAAAGAATTGAAAAAAAGAACAAACAAAACATTTTTGCTTTCCACAAGTTACATTTATTATCAGAATTTAACATCATCTACGCATAATATCTAATTTGTTTTCTAAATAAAATGATACCCTTTTACATGCAGTTTGACTATGGAATGTCTCAGTTCTGTGTCTATGACATCCATGTACATATTTTACTGTAAAATTTGATTTTGTGTCAATTTACTTGAACTGTTTTATTGTGGAGCTGTCTTTGTTATTATTTGTTGGCTGACGCATAATATCTAATTTGTTTTCTAAATAAAATGATACCCTTTTACATGCAGCTTGACTATGGAATGTCTCAGTTCTGTGTCTATGACATCCATGTACATATTTTACTGTAAAATTTGATTTTGTGTCAAATCACTTGAACTGTTTTATTGTGGAGCTGTCTTTGTTAGTATTTGTTGGCTGACTGTGCAGCTTCTCCACCTCCTTCCCCTCCTACTACTTTACCCTGTAGCCCTAATCCTCCTCCTCCGCTTACTGATCATTATACTCCTCATACACCTTCTCATCCTATTCTTCTTCCTGTTAATCCACGTCTCATACTCATACCCTCTCCTACCCTGTTCCTCCTCTTTTACACCTCCTACTGATAATTCTTCTTCTTTACTCCTGATTATCCTGTTTCTCCTCATCCTCCTCGTTTTCCTACTTCACCCTGTACCCAATTTGTCCTACTGCTACTACCACTATGACTGCTGCTGCTGCTACTACTACTACTCTACTACTACTACTACTAGTACTACTGCTGCTACTACTACTACAACTACATCTTTTGCTCCTTCTACTATTATTCCTCCTGCTCCTTCTAAATCTACTTTTTCTTACTCCTGGGGAGCAAACTGGCTCAAAAGGTAAAGCATTAGTTTCCAGATCGGAACGTCCGCGGTTCGAATCCCACAACCGGTTAACAATTTATTTCTCCAGTTTTGTCCCATACTGGTTGGGTCTATGTCACTTTAAAATTTGCGGCACAAAGTCATCCCCGACGTTCAGTACAATATGCATCAGTTCTTTGTCTGTTTAAAATGTGGGCGCACAAAGTCGCTCACGACGTACGGATATGATAGTACAACACAACCTACGGATAGGGCTATATCAAGAGATATCTCATTTTGCTAGCCCAGCAAAGATAACAAGTATTCCTTGAGACAATAAAATCTTTCGTGTGAAACAAAAAAGAGAACTGAATTATTGACAATCAATATTGACAATCAAAAGAGAGCCTCTCCGTTCTTTTTAAAACAAATATGAGATGCCTTTGCCAGCTGGTCCCGTACGGAAGCGATATCTGTGCTGTCCGTCTTGCAGCATCCACCGATCCAAGAGGCTCCAGCGTCCACCCAGTCCAGCACTCGCTCGTGGAGCTTCTGTTCGCTCAAACTAAGGGGGGAGAAATTTGGAGAAAATAGAAAAAACTCAGTCAAGTTTTCAAGATAATTCCATATTTTGTTGGTTTTTTACTAATACCTCACAGCAACTAATAAAATACTATTTCACTGCCACTACAAAGAAACAAAGTGGGGATACCAGGCGGCGTGTTTTGTGAAGGATCAATACTTAAATTAATTAAGGCTTATGAGATCTTGTAAAGATTGTTATTGTCCTCAGTGCATCAATTCTTCCATGCTGTGCTGAAAGATCCAACTTAATAATAATATGCCCATGTATATAAAATAGCATGTGATCTGCTCATGGTTTATACATGTATAACTGCTGATACATTTTAACTCATCCAGCACAAAACCGAGATATCTCAGTATCAGCTTTGAGTGTCTATAATAAAGTCCACGCCAACTTTTAGTCAACAAAACTAATGTAGAAAGAAAGGGAAATCACACCCCTTTTTATTTTTTCTTGGCCTCTTTTGGTATGGTTCATTTCAACTAAAAACCAGAGCTTCAATGAGACCAACCTGCTTGTATAGATTGAGTCAACACAATTGTTTACAAGTCCATGATTGACAACTCTTATTTTGAGATTGATGCTAATTTAGATAGATACCAAATTTACCATGACTCCTGTCTCAGTCTGTCACTATTATACTGACACCGGACCCAACCAGTTTACAGGGGACGAAATCGGATAAATAAATCTGCCGATCCTGGGATTCAAACCATGAACCTGCCGATCTAAATTATCAAGGAACTCCCAATCTGGAGACCAATGCTCGACCACTTGAGCCAGTTCGCCCTCTTAGAAAAAGAAGAAGTCGAAAGAGAAGTGGACGACGATGAGGAGAAAGGAGAAAAGATAACTGAGCGTGCGCAAGAGAGAGAGAGAGAGAGAGAGAGAGAGAGAGAGTGAATAGAGAAAAAAAAGAAAGCCCAGAAAGAGGGTGCCAGAGATAGATAGATAGAGCGAGAGAATTCAGAGAGACAGACAGACACAAACGACGATGAAGATGAAGAAGATGATTAACGTGTGAGAGAGTGATGAGAGAGAACAGGAAAGAAATCCCAGAGAGAGAAAGAGAAACAGAGATAGCGAGAGAGACAGAGAGAGATATATAAAGAAAGAAAAAGAAGAAAAATCCGAAAGAGAGGTGAAGTACGAGGAAGAAGAAGAAGAAAAGATAACCATGAGATAGATCTAGTGAGACATATAAAAAAGAAGCTTAAAGAGAGGGAGCCAGAGATATGTAGATAGATAGAGAGGGAGAAAGAGATAGAATTTACAGAGAAACGGACGGAGAGAGAAGAAAAAAGATGACGAAAGAGAGAAGGGGGGAAGAAAGGATAAGATATTAGATGAAGAGCAGGTAATCGTGAGAAAGAGAATGAGAGAGAACAGGAAAGAAAGCCCAGAGAGAGAGAGAGAGATAGAGAATAGTTATGATAGACCTAACGCCCACAGCCTAAGCATTCAAAATTGGTCCAACTGACCTCTCACAATCTCAGCCCCCAGCCGTTCCATATGCCTTCCAAATTTCGAGTGGCACGAAGCAGCCTTGCGCTATTTTTAGAAACACTGTGACTACCCAGACAAAGGTTTAGGTAGTCATATGCGACATCATAGACACAACTGTGAGAGTGATGCAAGGAGATAAAATTAATCTTTAAGAAGAACAGCTTTATCGTCTTGGCGAGTATGGTACAGGACTACAGATAAACTTGCTTGTTCAACATTAGACAGGATTGATTACAGTGATAGTAGACCAAGAGCTGAATGTAAGGGAGGTCGGGGATGTCACTAATGTTAGTGTTGGTAGGGAAAGGTGCGGACAAAAGGCTGGACTGGGGAAGGCCTACGCGGCGCTCATATAAAACTTGAGATGTTTTCGGCACCTTTTCTCAATTTTTTAAAAAGTTGGGTTTAGAGCATTAACTGTTCTCGAACCTAGAGCGCAAATAAAGAGAAAAATGGGGATTTTCTAACCTCTTGTTCTTACAAGTTTTCGTTATTGGAGATGTTAAAAAATGGAGACTACTGTATTTATTTTCTTACTATTGCAGGGGACATATTTTTTACAATCTTAAAAAGACATTTTCCACTACAGGGGTCTGTTTTTATTTCTTTGATTAGTTAAAAAATCACAAGAAAATTTTTAGACTTGAACTACATTATTATTTTATTTTTTCCAGTTTTTTATACAAGCATTTTTCTGTGCTTGCTACGAGCATTTTTCTGATGTCGGGCTCGAACTTGAACCTACTCAGTTGCAAATACCAGCATCTGATGCTAAGCCAATTATACACGCGTTTAACATACATTTATACATGTGTCCAACCACATTTAGGTCACTGGCCAGGAATCTCTCAGACAAGACGACGCGACCAGGTGGTACTCGATCGAGTCCGACTTGGACATTCTCATCTTACTCACGCTTTTCTACTGAGAGGTGAAGAGCCTCCTCTGTGTCATACCTGCAACTGTCAATTGTCCATTAGTCACATTCTGATTGATTGTCCGGCTTTTTACCGGGAAAGAAATTTGTACCTGGCTTCCAAGCCTCTAGAGAGCATATTTACTTATTTTAGTCCTCAGTGCCTACTTAAGGACATTGGTGTATATAATAAAATTTAATTGTGTATAATCATGTTGTGTACATGGATCTTTCAAACTACTGTACATACCCTTCACTTTTAACCAAACCTTTTTATGCTTTTGCAACTCAGAGAGATAAAGGAATCACCGTTGCTACTAGTATAATGCATTAACTGTCTTAGGACATCATGGGCACAACATAGCCTTTACCGTGCTGACGTGCCGTAAAAACAACTAACTCACTCACTCACTCACTCACTCACGAGCATTTTTCAGGGCTTGAGTGCTCTTAGATTCAGTGGGCACTGCTATAGAAACAAGAAAGAAATAGTACATGAGCTGATCCTATGGGACCCAAAACTTGGAAAAAGAAGTGTGGGTGGACAGCAACGTGCATGTAATTGATCAACTTGAATGAGGCACAGGAAAATCATAGAAAATTTCGCTAGTGAAATGGAGTACAGAGAAAGATGGAAAAAGATAGCCATAAGCAAGTGTTTGACTGCAGTCGCAGGATATATAATCTATTATATTTATAACCTCTAAGTTTTAGACTTCTTTTTTTTACCCTTGTGGATGACAGCACAGCTTTTGAGAAGCCTGGATCCATTCATCATCTTTTAAAAGAAAATGTAAACCTGTCAACTTTGCGCTAAAAATCGTACTTGTTTAATAAGACATTTTTGGTTAAAATCCGTTCAGTTTGAATGCTGGGTGGGGTGGCGGTTCTGAAAGTGTCATACCTCCTGTCATGCTCTGACTTTTCAGCATTTGGTTTGATAATGAGAGGCTTGTCGAACAGAGGCAGATCCTTGACATATCTCAGAAAGTCGTCTACCAGAGTCAGGCTGAAGCAGTTGGCACCCACAGCAACAACATACGGACTGGAAACCACAGCCGCCAGGGCCACCCGTATGTCCTCTCCATGGCAGGTGCTCTTTGCATCCTGGGGAAATAAAACTTTAAAACTGTTGCTTGATTTCTTAACGATAACATTTAACACTGGCTCAAGTGGTAGATAGTAGGTCACTAGATTGGGATGTCCGCACATTGAATCCCACGCTGGTTCAAAAATGTTTTTGCCTATTTCGTCCCCTGTTACTGGTTTAGTCTGTGTCAGTATACTGTGAACGGTTTAGAGAGAAGTCCAGGTGTCCCCGTCCTGTCTCGTGTGTGGGAGCACATAAAATTGTTTGATATCAGTCTTGGGGCTCCCCCACAATATAGTGCTACTACTACTACTACCACCACCACCACTACTACTACTACTACTACTACTACTACTACTACTACTACTACTACTACTACTACTACTACAACAACAACTATTGCTGCTGCTGTTTATTTTTTTCGTAACTTTTTTAAAACACTTTAATAATTTAGACAGCTGTATAAAATTATTGTTCTTACTACACCATCACATGCAGCTTCAAAGCACTACCATTCTGGCAACGGGGTAAATAGCCTTTTCCAAAAAATAATTACATAACAATAAGGTTCATATAACAAAAGCAGGTTCTGCTCTTATTTCTTCAAAAAAACGTTTACTGTTCTCTTACGGATTATGCTGTATGATAAGTGTCGCCCACCGAAATATAAGTTTGTTTGATGTTGTTTTGTTTTAAGAAATATTGGCTTCTGATAGTTTTGATTTGAGCAAGTAGTTTTCATTATGACACTTTATTGCAATTAATATTATAGTGTAAAGAGATAGAGAATAAAATACATCCAGGCGTGTGGCATTTTGTCATCAACTTATAAAAAAATGCAACTTAAGAAAAACGAATAACAGAATTTGGTCTCTAATTGCAAAACTACAAAAACAGATATGTTAACATTCTACTTTAATGACGGTATAGTAAAGCAAGCAAGATACCCTCAGAAAATGTGATATATTATAGTGCAACTTCAGTGACGATATAGTAACAAGGTTAGATACCCTCAGAGAAAACGTTATCCAGGCATGGGTCTTGAGAGTCTCCAGACAGCGCACCAAGGCGAGAGCTTCCTCTACAGCCGGGATCGTCTCACAGGCCAGGATGTCTGGTCCAGCCGCACACAGAACCCTCATCCGGGGAAGATGCCACTCGTACAGCTCCTAGCAACACCATACAGAGGAGATAGAGAGAGAGAGAGAGAGAGAGAGAGAGAGAGAGAGAGAGAGAGAGAAAGAGAGAGGGAGATGGAGTCGGACAGAAAAAGTTGTAGAGAAGGAAAGAGGGAGAGAAAAAAAGAGAAGAGTTAGTTTTGTATTCACTGCAAACCCGCACTGCAAAAGCTATCATTGGAGAGAGTTTGGTTGGTTGGTTGGGTTTTAACGTCCAACGTCAGCAACTTATAGGCTATATCGTGGACGGCATTGGAGAGAGAGGGGAAGGGAGAGAGACAGAGAGAAAAAAAAGAGACAGAAAGAGATAGAGAGAGACAGACAGAGACATAGAAAAAAGGAGACAAAAAAGGGAGGAAGAGAGAGACCGCTAGAGAGAGATACACACACAGATGGAGAGTCATAGAGAGAAAGACAGACAGATGTCACAGAGACAGAGAGAGGAAAAGCAGCAGTTTGTGTGTTTGGCTTTGTTAAAGCAATTCACCCGTAAAAGGTGAACTCAAGGCATATTTAGCACCACCAGATATATTTGAAACCAATGCGTTTGTGAACATCAATATTTTTAACCATGTTATATGATCCCAAGCAATTTAAGTTTACATCACACCAAGCCCAGCTGGCAAACACAGTCAGTGTGCTGTGTGCATAATGAGTTTATAAATTTAACGCTGACCTAACTATTCTGACTGTTGTTAAAATTCCTAAAGATATTAATATAGCTCCACAGTTGTTTTTTTGGTTTGTTTGTTTTTATTAGGCACTTATGTTATGGCATTTTAATTATAAAATTAATGTCATTGGCATTGTTGTAAGGTTAGAAAATGGAGCAGGGAATGAGCTCAGGAATTTTTATTGAAATTGTGCCAAACTTCATGGGACTGTCTGTGTCACAATTCTGATAAATACAATATGTTGACAAACCATGTGAGTCATGAAAACAGTGTTAAGTTTGGCAACTCACTACATCAAAACACTTTTAAGTAAGTTCTGGAGAACAAAAAAGACTGCTTAAATAACTAAACAAAATTATTACTCTCTTGTTTGTTTTTCTTTTTTTCCCCTTATAATTAATAGTAATACACTATTATTTAAAAGGTTTTTTTAAGGCCTCTCTTGTTTTCTTGATTAATTATTTTTGTCTTATAACTAGGGCTTACTTATCAAGCTATTGTATAAACAAATGTATTGTTTTCCCCATAGTTTTTTTGGAATGTCTAAAAATAGGATTATTCTAATAAGGAAACATGATTTTATCAACAAATGCCATCTTCTTTTAATTTGTTTTTCTCATAATAAGTAGCAACAAGCATCTTCTGGCCTGGGGACTGGGGCTTCAGCCCCACCTTGCTGCAATTTATTTTCTAATAACATGTATTTCCAATGCAAGTTCACTCGTTTATTGACTATAACTTCATACATCAAACTAATGACAACATATTATTTCCCTAACAATCCTTCAATTCTATTGAGATAAATAAAGCATAACTCCTGTGATATTTCACTCTCTGCCATTGGCAAGTACATGTAATTAGTTGAAATATTTTTACAATGCTACTACAAGCTAGGACCAGGACGTTCCAGTACAAAATTTAGGCGGCTTTCTATTGGCTTATCCCTTGACCATCCATAAGCCCAACTCTAATGTTATCACAGATTCAATTAGTTTTGCCTACCCTATGGCAGTGCCTAGTGTCATCCTGAAATTGGTCCCTGCATATTGCATATACATTGTATTTAAGGCCTTACCCAGTGACCTGAATATGTTTTCACCATGAATCTATTCTCATTGCCAATATTATTACGCTGCTGATAAACTAATATAGATCTACACACTTTACATATTTGCTTGAAAGATAAAGCATTTGTGAAATTGTGCTTCAATGTAGATTAAAAAACAAAACTGACCAATTTAAATTATTTTCAAGGTGAATAGAGCTGGTTATTTACTTCAAAACCGCTTCAGTACTGTGTCTAATGACGATAAACTTACTACTTGTATAAAAAAGTTGGCGCCCCGAAGTCACTGGATTTTTCTCATTCTGCTTAACCCTAAAGGGAAAGCAGAAAAAAAAGTCATTTTAATGCAGCATGGTTGAACAAACAGCTGATCTGCTCTCTTGGGTATATTTGATACAGCAAAATTAAATATTGCCACACAAATCAACTCAGGATATCTCCTGGCCATAAGTGTCCATGATGAAAATATATCCAACTAAAAAAACAGGCAAAGTCATTGAAGTCATTAAACTACATGTATTTGGAATTAATGGGGTTATTTTACTTGTTCACGATGAGAAGAAAAAAATCCTTCAATAGCGAAATATTTCTCGAATGGTCTGTGTGTTTAAGAGTCGGGTTAGTACTTCTTAAAAGTACGCCAGATGAATTATAATAAAACATCAAAGCAATAATGTATTTTATTGTTGCATTTTATATCTGTCGACAAGTTTGAACAATCGCATTGTGTTATCTAAAATCGTACTTTAGCTAAGAAGTGGGCATTATATTGGACAGGCTGGCTCAACCCACCTTGCGCCATTGCTTCCAACTTGTAGTTAATTGTTGTTTTTCATTAGGTCTGTCTCGTTTCCTCTTTTAATTAACCTCTAAATAGATTTTATTTCATGATAGGAAAAATGATTGAATAAAAATTGTTCTGCAGTTTAGATAATTTATTATAAGGAACAAACTAGTTTTCTTAGTTATGTGTTGCTCTTGTTTTTTTTCTTCTTTTCTTCTTCGCTGTTAGTAAGTTAATCTTTAAAAAATGTATTAGTTTTTGTGTGGGTTTTTTTTGTATTCTTCGACATGTAACTGTAAGTTCATATAAAGTTTGTTCCACACTCTTTTACAGAGCGTTGGGTAAACGAGAGTTAGTGTCCTGATTTTTCTTAGCAAACAGCCTTTTGAGGTAGGTTGCTATTACTTTTCTGGCCAAATTTTACTTTAACCTTGGCTTTAGAGCCTTAGCTACCAGTGCTGGGTTGACACAGTTGCACTTAATACCCTTAGAGTTAAATTTTCCAGGCTTTCCTACAATATATATGCACAACCTCTATACTTCGACTGCACAGACAACCTTCTCAACATGATTGGTTAGGCTGGCAGTATGGCCCAAGAGTATCTATATCTCTCTTATCATGTTATAGAAAGTAATACAATTTTAGGCATACCTCTCTAGACAGTTTGTCCACGTAGACACCGCTATATTCAGATTTGTCGCACAAAGTTGCACCATAGGCTCCCACACTTGCAGCGACAAAGCCATGACGTCCTGAAGAGAGGTAAAATAGAATGTGATACTGTTTGCCAAAGGACTTGAGCAATTATAATTTGTGAGGCTACCAGGGTGAATCAGGCACAAGTTGCTGACATAAGTTTTGAGCTAGAGCCCTCTAAACATAAGAAAATACCATATATGAACCTTTCATATTCAAGAAGAGCGATCTTTGGTTCTATAATTAATAGAGTTGAAATTTTTCAACTTCTTAAACTGCATTTGATGCTGCTTAACAAACTATGAATAACTTCAAAAGGGAAATTTCCAGTTTGTGCCTTATTCACCCTGGTTGCCTCATATGTGTGGCCATAAAAAATAATGCATCAACAAATTTTTGTGTTTTGCAAAATTGTACAGATATACTTTTACATAGAAAGAGAGTTAGGTTTAAAATAATGTCAAATTGTTTCTAGAATATCTAATATTTCCAATTTAAGTCATAACCAAAGTAAAGTGAAGCAAGAAATGATAACTTACCTCACAATGCGTTTTTTTGCCATTTAAAAGCAGGACCCTATTTCTTAGTTCTCTAACGCTCTGTTAAAGAGTATGGGACATTTTTTTTTACATTGCAAGCCATACCTGTTTCCAACTCTGCCTCATCTCTTGCTTCTTTGGCAAGTTTAACTCCCCTCTTGATGAGATCTAAAGCCTCTTGTTCTGAGACACCAAACTGCTTTACAAAACCGTCAACAAATGCTTGGTATGTTGATGTGCACACAACATCAGCTCCAGCAATGAAAAAGCTGTATCAATATAGAGTATCCCAAATATTTTAACAAAGAGAAAATATAATTTTAAAATAAGTCACATTTTTGAAAGATGGCCACTACAAAAAATAAGTGTTCAAACGACACAGGAAAGTTTCAAACCAAAAAGAAGGCCCTTGCCGTTTTTACTTTTGGAATGGACTCTCGGTTACAATCCTGAAAAAAATAGACATAAAAAAGTAATTTTTTTATACAGTGCACTTAACAATTGAATTTTTGTAACTTTAATTGTTTATGTTGATACTTTTTAAAAGAAAGCAAGATGAGCTTTGTTAAACTATCATAATAAATCTATGAGGTAGCTGAAATCTTTAAATAACCTACATAGGCTACATACTCTTTATGAACTTGCTTCACATGATGCGGATGAGTCTCTATGAGTCCAGAGCACCAAGTTAGATCCTGGAAAAATAATTGAAAGTAATGCAGTGTTTAATTTTTGCAGTCCTTGACAGAGTGGACTAGTTTCTTTACAATTTTATATTCAAAGTTGATTAAAGGTCACATGAATTTAAGCACCGGTAGGTTTTCAAGGAGATTTGTAATTTTGTCTTTCTGTTGTCACTAAGTACTTTCCCCGCATCTTTTACAAATTTTGTTTTACAACAGAGAACTATTTTCCACTTAACAAGTACATACTGCAGTTCGTTCAGAATTATTTTTTCATTGTTTTTTACCTAATTTATATATCTATAAAATTGGACACAGCATTTTTGTTTCAACAAAACCTTCAGCTCCTTGTCAAAGTATGTTGCAGCATTTATCCACATTACATTTTTTAAAATGAGTATACACATGTTCACATTTTAAAAATACCCTTTAAATGGCTGGTAAACAGTGAATGCACTCAAGAAATACATTTTTTTTCAGGAATGAATACAACCCACAATTTTTTTTAAAAGAAGTAAATTTTAAGAGAAATAGCCTACTTCAAATATAGATCTAATGGGATAAAGGAGGAGAAAGATAAAAAAGGGAATGTATACACGAGAGAGAGAGAGAGAGAGAGAGAGAGAGAGAGAGAGAGAGAGAGAGAGAGAGAGAGAGAGAGAGAGAAATGACTGTGCTGAGACTGAGAGTGAAAAGGGTGAGAAGATTTTTAGGTGAACTCTCAAAGATAAGAAACTCTTCCTTGAGACGCTCTATATCTTGAATCTCTAGTTGTTTTTTCTTTACTGTAATGGACATATAGGCTGTCTATCACAATATATTTTGTTTGACACAGTATAAGACTTTCTTTAGACCAAAGAAACTTTTAAAGAATAGGAGTGAGCTTTGCTTTAATCAACATCTAAAAAAAAACACAGAAACGCTTATGACTAGATCTAGATACAATAACACTAGATATCTAGATCTAGATCTATTGTGTAGGCCTGTAGGCACCCTCACATAAGACATTGATCACTTACTTCCACAGAATGTCCAAGATTAGCAAGTGACGTTCCTGTACCTCCATCAAGAACAACCACATTTTTACTTGAGCGTATCAGTGCTGAGGTCATTGTGGGGAACTTACGGAGCAAAAAAAAAATGTTATTGTTTGTTAGCACAAATACCCTATACTAGATCTAGATAATTATTTAGATTCTACATCTAGAATTTAATCTAAAATCTAGATCTAGAAATCAACCAAAGCATTCTAAATGTGACATTTGAAAGCGAAAGAAAACGACATCAGTAGTAAAATGGACAAACAAGACGTACAAGACGTGCGTCTCGTAAGAATAAAAAGGTGTAGATCTGGATATATAGATCTAGATGTAAGCTCACTCTTACAGTTTATATTAAAATACAAAGGTTTATCGTAAGTCATGGGTTCTGAAATATCATTTTATTAAAATTATTTCAAAGACTTGTTAGATCTAGGTCTAAAACCTAGTTAACTAACTTCACTTTTAACCCGTAATTCTACTGACTGTTATAACTCTAATTTTCTATACAGACCTGCTGATGTTTTTAAATTTGTTGCCACATTTTTCTCAAGTCAAAAGAGAAATAAATTTGGAAGGATGGAAAGCGTATGTCCCTAGTTTACAAATTACACTGTTCTTAATCTATAGTGCCTATTACACAGGTCTTCAGACAACCGTCCGACCCTGTCGCGTGCATGCATACGATACGACACTCCGTTAATTAGCAAGTATGCGCGCTGACGACAGATCGGATACGCGGATTATGTAAATAAGAAATTTTGGTGTTTGTCGTACCGGGGTACAAGCTTAATATGTGATGTGTTGCATGCTGATGGTTTTTAAATTGATGTTTTCGTTCAAATATTATGTTCTGACAACAACAACAAAAAGAAAGAGTTACCGTAATGTTCTAGCATACGCCACAACAATCTTCGGCATGGATTTATTAATTTTTGCCATATATCTTTGAATAGTGCTATTTATATATCTATGATTTTTGCTCATTAAATTTGTGACCCATGGGCGGGTAAAATTGAGGCCAAAAAAATGTACCCCCTCTCCCCTCCCCCCGCGCAGTGTTTGGCACTATGTGAAACACGAGTCCCCTACAGTCGTGTTAGTTTTAACAGCCAACCCAAAATAGACCACTCACCTAAAATCGATATTGAATACAACATATGTCACGATCTACATGTAAGCTTACATGGCTGTGTTACCATTTTTGAATTCCAACCACTAAACCTTTTCGCCTATCTTTTGCATCGATGTTCAACATGGTTTCGATTTACAAACCAAACAAAAAACATAACACGACTGCTTTCATAATATTTTTTTTCCACCAATCCTCTTAAAATCGTACGTCGTGCGTGTAAACACAAAAAGAAAGGTTACTCAGATAGGTAGAGTAGGTTTTGGGGAATGGGGAGAGAGAGAGAGTAGTTGTAGTTGACTTGGTTTAGCGTCCAACGTCAGCACTATATGGGATATTTTGTGAACGTGCCCCCAGACTGATGGGGGGTAATTTTGTTTCTTGAAGGCAAGCTGCAGGGACAGTGTGTTTTAAAATAACGCGCTGCCGTTCAGGATAGTTGGCCCTTGAGGCTTCTACAGGCCACTCACAGGGTGGCCAACCAGGCCGGCAGATGACTTCTGGAGTGAAGGGGTACAGGGCTTGCGGTTCTTTATTCCTAGATTTTGGTGAAGGGGGATTGTACGGGGGATCAGGGGGAAGGACGTCATCAAAGATGGTGACAAGGGAAGAGTGGGGGGATGGGGAAAGAAGAAGGCTCTGGTGTTCGTGAGCCATGTTTGAAGAGGAAGAGTTTTATGACTACGGCCGCCCTGACCTGTGCAAAGGTACTACTATGCTGGGCTTTGTACCGCTTCTTTCCATTTGGGGCATTCTTTGGAATCTGTCGCATATGGGCCATGGCAGTTCAGACAGCTAGGATTGGCTTTTACTGTCTTTCCCGGTCAGCCCTCTCTTACCACAGTGGCAACACACTGTTTTGCACCTACAGTGCCTTTGGCTATGGCCAAAACGATGGCATTTAAGACAGCGCATCTGTCTAGGTATGTATGGGGTAACCATAAGAGTTAAATACCCCACTTTCAATTTATGTCGGTGGCGACGTCGAGTCAAAGGTAAGGACGAAGGTGTTGGTCCTGATTTTATCACCTCCTTTTTGCGCGAAAATGCGCATGGTGTGGGTGACTCCATCGAGTTCCGCCACAATCTTCTCCTCGTTCGTCGTTTCAAGGTCGCGAGATCTAACCACACCCTTGGGACTATTCAGGCTCCGATGAGCCTTCACAGTCACAGGGATGTTGCCGAGGGGCTTTGACTGTGCTTTGCTAGAGCACTCCACCAAGAGTTCACCAGTCCACTCAGTGCTTTGATGATAGCAAAAACACCGCGTTTTGTCACCTTCTTTTGAACATCGCTGACCACCAAGAACGATGACCAGGTAGTTTTAGCAGTGGCGCCCAAAAGGGTTGGGACATCCAATGCCTTCCGTTTGCTTGATCCGGATGGCACTTTTGCTCCATCCGGACAAAGCTTCTTAAATAAATTGGGAGTTGGGGCGGTTTCAGTTGATGGTGAAAATTCCATAGAAAGCTCGGAGAAAGAGGTTCTGCTCCGGGACTCCCCACCCGCCATCGAGCCCAACAAGGGGACACTGCGCAGATATCCAGCGCTAGTAGTGTCATGGCTACCCTTAAGTTATAGCCTACTTTTAACATAGAGGGAATGCTAGAATTGACCCTAGCCAAAAAAGACATGACCAGCCGATTGAGCAGTGTAGGCTACACCGCCCACCCGTCTCAGATGAAGGAGCGGACCAAAGTGATGTGTTGGTGAATAGCATCCCGCAGGCTGGTTCATCTCAATCACCAGGATCCCTGCCTCTACCCTCACGGGAAGTAGAAGAGATGAGTCCAAGAAAATGTATCGGACGAGATGAGAACAAAAAGAGCGGAGCAGAAAACAGAGCAAGATACAAAGAAAGGGCCTGTCCATGGAAGCCTTTTACTGTTTCACGCGCGACAGGCAGCAGACGGTGGTAAATATTTTTTACACCCCCTCGAATGAGGTTAAGTTGAGTTGGGGTTGAGTTGGTTTTAACGTCCAACATCAGCACTATATAGGCTATATTGTGGACGGGCCCCAAGACGGACGTCTGACAATTGTATGTGCTGCCACACACGAGACAACGCGGGGATACCATGACTCCTGTCTCAGCCGCTCACATTATACTGACACCGACCCAACCAGTAGGGAACGCAACCGCCAGGATTCGAACTCGGGACCTTTTGCGTCGGAAGCCGATGTTCTACCCCTGGGCCACCCGCCCCCCCCCTCTCTTCACATTCTAGGCCTCGAAATAGGGCACCGTTACCACACGAGCGAAGATAGATAGATAGATAGATAGATAGATAGATAGATAGATAGATAGATAGATAGATAGATAGATAGATAGATAGATAGATAGATAGATCGAGATCTACAATTTTATAGATCTATATTTTATATTATAATGTTATAGATCTCTCTGTCTCTCCCTAATGAGAAGAATGGGACGTTAGTGTAGATTGAACAGGCTCTTTGGTCTTGTTGTTTCCCTTGCATTGTGTGTAAACATGTACCTTCTTCATGTTGCTAAACAATTTAAAATACATAATCAAGATCTCTAGAAATCGTTGAAGGAATGGTGTTTCCTTCGTAGACAAAAAAATTATTAAATAAAATATTATTACCTATTTAACCTGTCAAGTGGTCGCGTGCAAGATTGTATGGCTCCATTGCAATACAGAGAGTACACGTAGACCCACACTCCTGTCAATGGTCTATCGATTCACGAGGAGATCATGCATTTGAGCTGCTGACTTCTAATATTATTGTGCCTATGCAGGTACTTTATAGCACATGGGAACCTGTCAAGTGGTCGCGTGCAAGATTGTATGGCTCCATTGCAATACAGAGAGTACACGGGAAGATTTGATCGGAAGATCATGGACTCGATCCTTGCTTACGCCACCTCGTTTTGTGACCCAATATTATTAAGGGTTAGAAAATGCCATTTGACCTTTTGCCTGCAACTTTTTTGTATGCAAATTTTGCCATTCTTTGTTGCAAATGCTGCCACATTACATCACATTTTTCTATGGAGACGGATATAGTTTGATCATTAGTCGCTTATATACGCGCTTTTAAACCAAGGTTGCTACAATTTAACATAGTTGTCATGCAAGGAATCTTCTGTAGTGTGTCCGTAGAAAATCTTTTCTTGGAAAGAAGAGATATAAACATGAACATGGTTGTTTGCATAATATTCAGCGGCAGCTTATTTAGTTTTGTTTTCTTGTTTTGTTTTGTTTTCGTGTTTGTGTCCTAGATAAGTAATGTTTAAACGTGCACATGTATATCGGGAAATATTTATAATAGCACTTCAGTAAGTAAAATAGACTTCATGCATGTCAACAGTTTTCCGGTTCTTTTTTGTGTGTGTGTCTGTCTTGTATTAGGGATTGCTTCATTCTGCTTTGTTAGTTTCGTTGTTTGAGGTTGATGTTGATACTGTTGTTGCTGTTGCTGTTGTTACAACTGCTGCTGTTGTTGTTGTTATCGTTGTTATTGTTGTTGTTGTTGTTGTTGTTGTTGTTGCTGCTATTGCTGCTGTTGTTTTCGTTGTTTTGTTGTTTGTTTGTTGTTGCTGTTGCTGCTATTCATCTGATTTTCGTTGTACTTGAAGTTACTGATTCTCAGCGTGAATTTATTTTTATTTATAAATGTATATTTTTTGGCATGGGTGGAGGGGAAAGGGGGGGGGGGGGGGGGGTGTCGTTTGTTTAAACTTCCCGAGAGAAGATTTCTTTTCAGTCACTTATTGCTGCAAGCACACTGACCCTTGCATCTATCTCCACAGTGGGAAGCTGAATGTGGTGATTGACCCTTCTCCACAGTGGGAAGCTGAATGTGGTGATTGACCTTGCACATTTAGCAAATTTTCATGTAATTATCTCCCGCACTCGGTGATTAAATAATCGGCTATTGAGAAAGACCAATGGACGCGCTGACTTTTCTGATTATCGATAATGTCAAGATTGTATGTTATCAGTTGGGGTGTAACCAAAGTGTAACTAACCTTGGCTCCAGAGAGCCCCCTCAAAACACCGGTACATTCGAGGCTTCCCAACAGTACATGCCGGATCGCTGAAGTTGAACAAATCTTTGCATTTGATGTATAAGTGAACTTAATCTTTATCGTTCCAATTTAGCACAGTAAAAACAGTTTAATTAACAATATCTTTAGAGGGGTTATAAGCTGATCAATTCAAACAATGTCGCCTTTGTAATCTAACTCTACTGAACAGTTCAATTAAATAAATCACTTTATCCCTTAAAATGAGGCTTTGTTTGGGTCTAAATCGAATCCTAGGTCTATGTAATTGGAGGGCTAAGGCATATTACAGGACTTTAGAACATCCACCCAAGCCAGCTTTGGACAGTTGGCTGCCTTTGTCCCTTGGCGTGCAACCTCCATGTTCCGATGACCGGTGTGAAACCTGCTGAGTAGTCAAGTCTTGATGGGCCGCATTTTTTTTTTCAACGGTTACCACTTTGCAAGTGTTCAGTCTTTTGCAACGTCAAAATGGTCAGACTTGACCATCGGGACCTTCCCCGGTAAAGATCTACTCTTAGGTTGTCGAAAAAGAATATTCTTCTTCATTCATATGTTGTTTTCTATTGTTTAGGTTTGATTTGTTTGTTTGTTGGTTTTTGTTGTTGTTGTTTGTTTGTTTGATGTTTTTGTATTTTTTTTTTTTTTTTTGGTGCTTTTTTGTTTGTTTATGTTATGCAACTCTTTTTCTGAAACTGTATTTGATACATAAAAACATATATAATATAATTATTGCTACACCTAGAAACTTGCCATTCTTAGGAAATGCTTAATATTCAGCCGTTTTCAAGTTATTCATGTGCCCCACGTGTTGTAAAGTTTAACTGTATTATCATGTGATCAAAATAGGAGTTACTTGGGGATTACTGAATTTTCAAGCATGTCCTGACCAGTACCGAATTTGTCTGCGCTATGCTATAAGTTATTTAAATCACTACATATTAGGACTAAAACAAGAGGCCTTATTAATGTGACGATTTTTAAGACCAATTTGGTCATTCGACAAATATGAAGTAGACTACGATACTAAGAGATTGACATCAACACAACCAGAATATGCTTCACCATGGGACGGAGTCTGGTCAATTTATTTGAAGCCTTGAGATCTATCACTAGGCTGGCAACCTCTCCACCCCATCCTCATATTAAAAACAAAGCTAGATAAGAACCAACAATAAACAACCACAAAAATAAAACACAATGCCTTGAAAGTAGTAAAATCTGTCCCAAATAAGGAACAGAAGTTCTAAACATCAACATAAAGAATAACAAACTTTATGTCAGAACAAGAGCAATAAGTTACAACATGGTCATGATGTTATTTTAATTTTCCAGCGGCTCTAACTTCCTGCAACGTGGCTCGTGAATTTAGGCGGCCTAGTATGAATTATTTATTTTCACAACATCAAGGTTGACAGCCATGCAGAGAATCACATGCCTGCACATCAGAGCTGGCGGTTGTACTAATCCTGGGCCATGCTCATCTCATGTACACTGTGAGTGTGAAGGCCTGGCACGAGAGTTGCGTGTCGTGTTCTGAGTGCCTCAGCCTGACAGCCACTACCGGTATGCGTTTTTATCTCATTGGGTTAGCTGCAACAAAGAAGATTTTATAAAAACATCAACAAAACACAATGTAATATTAATTATTCCATTGCTGTCACGTTCATCACAATTGTCAAATAATAATAATAATAATAATAATAATAATAATAATAATAATAATAATAATAATAATAATAATAATAATAATAATAATAATAACAGCTCGCAAAACTGCAAGACTTTAGTCTTGGGACCCGTCTTGGATAAAGCCTAAATGTTTTATATGGACGTTAAGAATCAAACAAACCAAAGTTCGGTAATGACAATGATGATGATGATGATGATGATGATGATGATGATGATGATGATGATGATGATGATGATGACGATGTAAAGATAGTTGTTGTTATTATTATTATTATT
>RQTK01001414.1:45830-56319 GCA_003991915.1 Elysia chlorotica | reverse complement strand
GTAGTAGTATAGTAGTAGTAGTAGTAGTAGTAGTAGTAGTAGTAGTAGTAGTAGTAGTAGTAGTAGTAGTAACAGTAGTAGAAGTAGTATAAACATTACTCAACCGCCTTAATTTCAAGAAAGAAATAGAGTGAGCACGCGTCAGGGTAGCTCGCTAAAATATATTCTCTCTGACATGACCATCTAAGACACAAATCAATGCATCACCCTTGGTGTATCTTTGTGTGCTTGCAGCATGTAAAATTGTGAGACAATGGTTCTCGTCTCATACGCCATAGACTCGTTGGCGTTGTTGCTGACATAGCACGTTTTAAGGAACAACCAAACCAAACCGAACTCGCAAAAAAAAAAAAATCAGATTAGAATCCTTTGCTCCATGGATGGTAGACAAACCCTGAGCCAGTCTGTCTCGTGGCGTCCATATAATACATGTACAATGTATTTGGAGATTGCCCGAGGCGAGCTAGTCCAGATGAGTCCCCGCATTATATAACAATTAACCTAATTTCCAACATCTCTGAGTTTGTGGCCCAATCGCCGCGTTGGTTTCATGTGTTGCAGTCAATCATGCCTTCAAGCTAACTCTCACAACGACTAATGGACCGTGACTGTTGTTTTATGAATGGATGACACTCCCCTTTCGGCTGCCACTAAACATTTGGTATTTTAGTCGAAGGAATTTATGAATGGACTCATCAGTTTAGCCTTTGAACCCAGTAAATCTTTCAGCTTGTTCAAGTGATCCCTTATCGCTCTAACGTATTTCTTGTCATTTTCTAAAAAAATGTAAATGTTTGATTTAGGTGTTATTGTTGTTGTTGTTGTTGTTGTTGTTGTTGTTGTTGTTGTTGTTGTTGTTGTTGTTGTTGTTGTTGTTGTTGTTGTTGTCGACTTTTTGTTTTCGAAAGATTGGGGGGGGGGTTGCTTGGTTTGTTTTTGGATGGTCCCAGACTCGAGCTCACGGTAAGGCCAACGTGTTGTATTTCATCCTCCGGTGTCCGCGATATAGCCTATTTGCTGAAGTTGGAAGTTCAGAAAGCAAAGTTTACCCTTACCTTTTTTTGTTGAGTAGGTCATAGTATAATGTGACCTTCTGAGAGAGAAGTCCTCGTATCCTGCACTCTCTCTATGTGGCAGCACGTTATGTTGTTAGACGTTAGTCTTTGGACCCGTCGTCGTATGTGATCCTCCTTGAATACCCAAGGTGCCAATAAACTAGTACTAGAGAGATTCCCACCTCCACTGAGCGTCCAACTCACACCACCATTACATTGACTGGACTTGAGCGACAAGCAAACTTAGTACCGGTATATGTGACCCATTCCAATGCGATAGACCCTGCCTCAACCGCCCACCCAGTTTAAGGTAGCATTGAGTTAGCATAAAGTTGAGTTTTCGTGTTTAAAGGTCTCTTTTCAATGTCTTGTTTGTCGAGGCGATAATTATTCGTCCAAACCCAAACTAGAGATAAATTGCTGGTTCATTTTGCTGATTTCTTTTCGTCTCTCTATAGACAAATATAACATGGGACGGACGTGTCTATTGACTTACATTGGAAGTTTTTACGTGTTGCCGCACAGAGAAAGAGTGGGGATTCCAGGAATTATGTCTTTGCTGGTCATATTTTACTGACACACCCACTCATCAAGCTGAATTACTAACATGTGTAAAGCTTACGAAATGTATGGGTGAACTAGATCTAACCCAGAGTGCCACCTATTGTAGCATTTTGTGGGTTTTCGGCATGACACTGCGAGTCTCTGATGCCCCTTCGCAAACCTTGAGCGTTAAATCACACTGAGTTAAAATAAATTAAGTCTAACTTATTGAGTTAAAATAAATTAAGACCGCTTAAATGATATCCTTGAATTGTTTTATTTATTTTGTCTTATATAATAGGAAAAAACTGAAAAAGGGAACAAATCGAAAAGAGTGGGATGACCTTAGGCTGCCGTTTCAATTATGGACCAAACTGACTATGTGATCTGTGTCTGAAAATTAAACCTATTCCCAGGTTTGGAAGAACCCTGGTGAAGGAGAATACATCCGGACAACAATACTGAAAGCGGGTCCCATCTTAAATCATCGTATTTAAAACATCATCATCATCATTATCACCATGTTGGCTTGGCGGTAGTGTCTTATGTAGCCTCCCGTACAATCTGCCTAAAGAGCACTCTGACCTGAGTGATCCTTCCTGCCTTGCTGGGGCTCCTTTGCAACCAGTCGCTGATGTCATCCACATTCTTGTAGGTCTGCCCTGTCTTTGTTTCCCGCAGCTTTGCTTCTAGAATGTGTCTTTCCAAACTGTCATGTCTTTTCAGGTACCCAAAGTATTTCAGTTTTCTTTCTTGTATCATTGATATTCAAAAGTCAATTTGCTTTGATCTTAAGGTCTTTTAGTACGTCGTCATTTCGTCAATGTTCTGGCCATGGAACTATAAGCATTTTCTGTAGCATATTAATTCAAAAGAACACAGCTTCTTTTCGGTTGCTTTTGTAATTATCCACCTTTCACATCCATATGGAAATGGGAATATAAAACGTGCTCTGTTATTTCACAAACCGTTAATAATCGTTTTGTACTACATGCACAAGAAACTATGGACTTAAAATGGTCAGTAAGTGCCATAAAAAAAGTTGCTCTAGCCCCCTCAGGTGTCGATGTAATTCAAGAGAAGAGTCTGCGGCCTTTCTCCGACCAAAACAAAAGAATAAAAAGAAATATATCGATAATGCGCTAATGATGGGTTTGTACTTGAACGGTATCTTGGTTTTAGGTGGAGCTCCAAAACTCTGAGCTCAGGTACGCCGACAGGATGTACGTGTATTTGGGTTCTAACAGTAACAGTAACAGTAATAATAATAATAATAATAATAATAATAATAATAATAATAATAATAATAATAATAATAATAAATATAATAATGATGATAATAATAATAAAAATAATAATAATAATGATAATAGAGCGCTTGAGCGCTTTCCCTTCACAAAACTCAAAGCGCTTAACAACATTTTAAGGACAATGACTATAAAGTGTTCATAGTCATGTAGAAGCATTTTACACACATAAATCAATTGCATATACATAACATTATAAAAGGGTGTCAAAGTTATACACAAATAATTAAAACTTTTGATACAAGGATATTTTCAACACATTGATCTTATGAAACATTAATATAGATTTATCATAAAGGGTCTGAACTGATTTAAAGACTAAGTACTAATGCTGGTGTAAAATAATAATAGCAAAAAGAGAACGACGGTGTTCTAGATAAAACTAATAACCGGCTAAGTGATGTTACAACATCATAGTCGATATGTTTGAATTTGAATTTAAAAATGAGACTTTAAAAAGATGGGTTTTTAGTTTAGATTTGAAGAGTCTTAATGTATTAACATTTTTCGTTTCATCAGGAAGATTATTCCAAAGGTTTGGGTTTTAGCAGTAAGGAGTAATGGAGCTGCAATCCCCCAGAAGCTTGGCATCAGAAAAGCTACCTTTGAGGGCCACATAACTTCATAGATATATATTGTACCAATAACTCGATAAAGTGGTGTATTTACACCCCAATAAATTCTATAATCCATGCTTGCTTAGCGTAAGAGTTATAGTCTTTAGATTAGTTCTTCTACGTTCTACGTCTCCTAAGTATCATAAAAAATCCTAAACGGAGACAGATGGACGAACTTAGATCAGAACCGCGCACTTCGCGTTCATCAGGATAAAGCGCTAATCTATGGCGCTGCCTGCAAGTTCAGTAGTTAGGTGAAAGAGGGTGTTACCCAGTTATAGCCTCGCCTGAAGCGATGTACGAAGATCCACCGAACAGCCACCTCATTAGGGACCCCTTGACCTGCACTGTGTGCATAATATAAATGTCCAGGACAATTAGCTGGTAAGCTGGACAGGTCCACTCCCTGGGGTATTTAGAAATAACGTTACTCAGCAGAGCGTAATTATGCGCTTTATGAATGCGTGGAAACTGCCTAAATTATTGTTCGTTCAAAACCCACAAAATTGAAGGTAAGAAAAGAAAACGACGAAGGGAGAAAGACTCAACATACGTATACTATGAGGGTACTTAGATATATATTCTTGCTTCAAGCATCAGGGACTACCATACCCATCTTGATTAGGAGTTGTTCGTGGAAGTGGACGTAGTAAAGAATAAGACCCTGAGATCGCCTATTACGGTGGACTGGGTATACCAAATAATCAATCAATCAATCAATCAGTAAAGAATAAGTAATCAATAGTTCTGTTCATTTCGAGTCAATCTGTGTCTTTGTCCGTGTGTCCGTCTGTCTTTCAATCTGTCTGTTTTTATCTGTTTGTCTGTCTGTCTGTCTGTCTGTTAGTCGGTCTGTTTGTTTCTCTCCTTCAGGAGGGCGCAGTAGAGCATCGGCTGCCGACGCAAAAGGTCCGGGTTCTAGCCCTGGCGATTGCGCTCCCTACTGGTTGGGTCGGTGTCAGTTTAATGTGACCGACTGAGACAGGTGCTTCTCAATCTTTTTCTCTATACTTTTCTATGTATCTCTCTCCTTTTCTCTTTCTCTCTCTCTCTCTCTCTCTCTCTCTCTCTCTTTCTCTCTCTCTCTTTGTATCTCTCTCTGTTCCGTCTCTCTGTATCTCTTTCTCGGCGGCCTATCTCAACTTCGTCTCTTTTTGTCTCCCTTTCTCTCCCTCTTCCTTTGACCTTTCCGCCCTCCCCTTTTACACTATAGGCCAATATAATTATCTCTTAATACCCCTCTATTTGTCTTCTCTCACATTTTCTCTGTCTCTAGTCACTCACCCACCCATAAACTTTTTTTCCCTCTTTCACCTATCCTTATCCTCACACACACACACACACACACACACACCTCTGTCATTCGAGGTAGGGTTAGTTATTTAATGAAAAGCTGATATATCTTGCTTAATTCTTGAAATTTTTCATCGTTAAGAAGAATATATTCCATTGGTAGCTTAAAAGGATGAAGTATATAATTATTTATCCACTTGCTCAAAACGAAAGGCCCACTCATGACATCGGGTAGTAGGACTGGTTCAACGATGCTGACAGTTTTTTACTCTGGACTAAGGATCGCTTACAGTAGACCATGGTCAAAGCTAGGCGCCTCGTTGTAAGTACTGCCCATATAGTTTGCCCGTTAAAGGGTTGTGATCTTTGATCCGTTTTATATCCCCTGCCGGTTTCCTAAAAAATGTTAGGCGGACACGATGGAAGTCATTCTAACCCCGACATTCTCCTCGAAAGTCCATTGCACTTATATCCCCAATCCCTTACACACACACACACACACACACACACACACACACGCACGCGCGCGCGATGGAAGTCATTCTAACTTCGACATTCTCCTCGAAAGTGCATTGAACTTACATCCCCCCACCTCTTACACACACACAGACTTTCTGTGCCAGCCAACATAGTCATTGGATTTGAAACACGAAGGACATAGAGTATAATTTATTGGGATTATTACCAGTAGGATACTATTATTAACAAGAATAGTCTCGTTGTTATATACAATCAGCCGATCTAAATGTCATTGCGGATGACTGCTGACCTGACATCTATGAAATTACAGCGTGTAACTGCAGCTAGCATGATAGCTATGAAAATTGTTCTTCGTAGGAAAGACGTTTTTTGTATGTTCAGTAACAACAACAACAACAACAACAACAACAACAACAACAACAACAGCAACAACAACCACAACAGCAACAAAACAACACACATAGTGAGCATTTTTAATGTACATTACATTATGATTGTACACTGTGACGGTTCACAAAACCTATGAAATAGGACAAACTTAACGTGTTGCCGCACACAGACAGAGAGGAGATAAAAGAACTTCTGTCTCAGCCCGTCAGATTTATTCTGCTACTGCACCAGTCTATGTGGAACAAGACGGTATGCTTGGAAATAGAACCCAGAACTTCCTGATTAGGAACCGCGTGATCTATCATAGAGCTACCTTGTTGCCCAGTAAAGTTATATGACGTTTTTTGTATTCGGTTCACAAGCACCGAATCACGCAGCAGACCTTGTGTATCATCGCCTGACTGGCTTGTACTTTTAAATTATAGGAGAACGTTTCGTACATTAAAGTATACCGTCTGTTGTGAAGCTGAAGAAATACATTCCCAGGACCCAGTTAACTTTTAGATGCACCACTGTGTTCGTTTAGGCATGTTCTAAGTAAAAATGGTTGTATTGAACCCATGTGTGAATATTTTGATGTTTTACATTAATATTCTCCCTTTTCTCTCTATCTCTCTCTGTCTCTCTGTCTGTCTCTCTCTCTCTCTCTCTCTCTCTCTCTCTCTCTCTCTCTCTCTCTCTCTCTCTCTCTCTCTCTCTCTCTCTCTCGCTCCCTCTCTCTCTATCTATCTATTTAGCTATCTCTTTCACTCTTTATCTCTTTCAATCTCAATCTCTATCTCTCTCCTTCTCTCTCCCCTCACTCACTCTCCCGGATAAGTAGGTTTGTACAGCATCTGGAAAAAAACGCAAAGACCTAAGAGAGGGGGGGGGGTCACAAAAGAGAGATGATGACAGACAGACAAAATTAACACACAGGCGTAGGGATATTGTTATGGAGAACGACAGGGAACATAGGAATTTCATCTCCCTGCTAAGCTGAGAGATACACAGCGCTGATCTAATCACTTCACACTTCGCTGTCACAGAACATAGAAATTTAAGTGTAATAAAGCCTTTAGAGTTGTTTTTTTTAATATGTTAAATTTAGATTATGCCGAGTTACACAGTGCTGAACTCAACAGAAGCATTGTATTTGTTGTCAACAGAAGCGTTAAAACGTGTAGGCCTGTATTTTCTATCATACAATAGCAAAATCGTGAAATGAGCCTGGCAACATGAATTTCATACCAACTAGTTGAAACGCAACACAACTTACATCTGCTGCGAGCGAGGTTGGCAAATCAAAGCCGAAGCCTAGTCATGCAACTACGAACGGAATAACCCAGAGCCATGATAATGCAGCTAGTAATCCTATATCTACATTGTGTGCTTTGCATCCAACGTCAGCACTATGACATATGCTGCATGTATCTTGTAAATGGGTCTCAATGTTTAAGTCTGAAAATATTACCTGCTGCCACGCAGATACAGTGCTTAGATACCGCGAGTCATGTACCAACCAGTCACATCATACACCAAGCCAACCAGTAGGGGACGAGTTTAGTTTAGCCTCTTGATTCCTTGTGGAACATAGGGCCGCAGCAACTACCCTCCAGCTGACCCAGTTTTGGCTGGTCCTCTTCGGCTCGGCCCATGTGGCACCGACAGCTTTTATTTCTGTGTCGGTGCTTCTTCGCCAAAGGTGCTTAGGGTGGTCACATTTGTTTTTCCTTGGGTATTCCACTCCAGGGCTTGCCTTGTGATGTTCGATACAGGTTTTCGGAGTATGTGGCCCCTTCAACCCTATTTACGATTTTTTACCTCTGTTTCGATGTGGGTTTGCTTTATTCTGGCTCACAGTTCTTTGTTTGAGGCAACTTCAGATCACCTACAGTGAGGATGTTTCTGGGGCATTTGTTGGTGAATGATTGTAATGTTGTGGTGCTAGTCTTGGTCGCACGCTATGTTTCAGAGCCATAGAGAAGGACCGACTTTACGTTAGTGTTGAAGATCCGAATCTTGTTTCAGGTTGATTGTGCTGTAGACCTCCAAATTGGTTTGAGGTTGTTGTAGGCGTATCTGGCTTTGTTGATTCGGCATCTGACGTCTTCGTCTGTACTCCCGTCTTTGCTAACAACACTACCATAATAGACAAACTTGTCAACCTTTTAATTGTTTTCGTCATGTAGTCGCAGTGCATTGGCCTGTTTGTTGTTGCTTCTCATGGCTTCAGTCTTTCTGATGTTTATTTTGAGTCCAGTTTTCCCGGCTTCTGACACACGAGAGAGCTTCTCTTGTACGCCCTGTTGCTTTTGAGAGAGAAGGCTCGTGCCGTCTGTAAAATCAAGATCCTCCAGCTGCTTCATGAGGGTCCACTGGATACCTGTCCTTCGACTTGTTGTAGACTGTCTTAAAACCCAGTCAACCACCATAAAGAAAATCGTTGGGGAAAGCAAGCAACCTTGGCGGACGCCAGTTTGCACGTTAAGCGGTTCCGTCAGTTTTCCTTCGTGGATAACTTGACAAGTGGCTTCTTCGTAGAGTTGTTGGATGATAGTGACAAACATTGGTGGAAAGCCATAGTGGTACATTAATCTCCAGATGATATTTCGATCGACGCTGTCGAATGTCTTTTGAAAAAAGAAACACTGCATATAGGGGGTCTGTCACTAATGATACAGAAGTCTTTCCCGGTTAAAAAAAAAGTGGACAGTCAACCAGAATGTGACTTATTGATAGTTGACGGTTGCAGTTATGACACTCTGTGGAAGCTCTTCCCCTCTCAGTAGGAAGGCGTGAGTAAGATAAGAATGTTCAAGTCGGACTTGATCGAGTCGAGTACCACCTGGTCTCGTCCCTTAGTCTGAGACACTCCTACATTAATCGTGTGCGCCCATAGCTAAATCAGAACATCAGCTTATGAGTTAAAGATCTTTCGGAAATCTAGGTGATGTCAAATATATCAACGACTGTAATGTTTAATGGGTGATCACTTCATTGTCAGCTTGTAGACCTCTTTTCATTAAAAATAAAACCCGATCTGTCGAAAAATCTTTTCCTCCTGTCTCCCGAGGGTTGCTTCTCAGGCGGAGATAACTACCTACATTATAGGTATTAATAAATTATAATTATTCAACACCCAGTTGTTCAAATCGGCATTAAAAGATATATTCACATAAGCGTGTTTAAAAACAATAATGTCATGGAAGATAGCCAAAAGTTAGTCATGCGCATAGATCTCCAGATATTAAAAACAAAACAGAATCACGAAAGTTTGAATGAATCAGCACTTAGCGTTGGCAATGTGACGCACAAGAAATCACGTCGTGCTATATATAATGTCTGAAACTAATCAGGCAGCAAGTTTATATTTTGTTGTTGGCAACTAAGAGGGAGACAACCGAATACCCAGAAATCAATCGATTAAACCTTTTGGTATTTATATCCAGTCGGGCATTGCAACTGGTCTAAGCCCGCGAGCTCTGGGTCCTGGTTATAAGTGCTCTGTCGTGAGGCATTGCGTATATAGTGCTCGGTGTGTTAGTTCAGTATGGGGCCTGGGCCAAAAGTTGCTTCAACTCCGGTTTATCTTTGAGCGGAGAAAGTGAAGCTCGCTCCTATTTTTACCCTGGGACTCTAGGACTTGAACCATCCCATTATTCCGACACCGATTCAAACGTTAGGGAAAAGGGAATCAAACCAGGTACCTCTGAAAAGAAACCGCTTCGTTCTTATCATTGAGGCACCTCGCCTCCCTCTGCTGGGATATTGCACTAAGTAAAGCAGTGCGGGTTTAATAAAGGGAGTCATGGCTGGTGAATGATTTCTGAGACATTTTTTTGCTCCAGGATCGAAGATCAGGGAAGGGAAATGAATGTGTCTTTACGCCCGATATCATATAATTATAGTGCAATGTTTCTGTCTCAATATTCTTACATGTTTACCGTTTAGGTGCGAATTTTGCTGTACACACTATTTTAGTATAAATATTGTTCCCCAAAAAATTACTTGGTCGGATCCTAAAAACAAAAGACGTTTAACGTTTCCTAGCTTTAATTTTTTTTTTTTAATCAGCATTTCTGTCCATTATTCGGGCCGTATAAATAAAACATTATGGTGAAATCTGTACAGAATCAATTTAACATGTATAGTGCGTATAGACTCCAAAAGAAATAGATATATCTTGGTATAACTAAAGCTAGGAGAGCACACAAAAAGGATTAATTGATAGACCGAAAAATAGATGAAATGGAGAGAGAGAGAGAGAGAGAGAGAGAGAGAGAGAGAGATAAGTAGCGCAAAATAAAATTATGTAGCCTACGCTTCGCAAGATATCGACTGCAGCAGTTCTTGTATGCATTCAACCTCACGGTATAAACAATTACTGTACATTTTAATTATTTTCACGCCTGGAAAATCAAACAAGTGCCAGTGTATTTTTAAATGTTAGGGACGGTAGGTGTTTTGAAACAACTGATTAAATGCATAATCTACTTGGAAGGGGACATGTGTTGCACCATAATTTAATAGTGCCTCCTCCGCATTAAATGTTTGTCGACTGTATTGTCCACTCTAAATTGTATAATAATAATAATACATGCATCTTAAGTAGAGCAAAGCGTGTGCGTGGTTTCACAATAATAATGTTATTGGTCAGGCTTTGCACGTATGCGATACCACATCATTCTGTGGACCCTATCTTATGGTCGTCCCTGCGCAGTTGTTATTGAAAGTGGCAAAAGTTGCAATGATAAATGACAAACGATGTTGAAAGGGAAAACATAAAATAATAATAATAATAATAATAATAATAATAATAATA
>RQTK01001414.1:33467-45523 GCA_003991915.1 Elysia chlorotica | reverse complement strand
TAAAGGAAAATTTAGCAAGTATTATTATTATTATTATTATTATTATTATTATTATTATTATTATTATTATTATTATTATTATTATTATTTTATTATTATTATTATTATTGTTATACAATAGCTTTCTTGTTTACTTTTCAAATATTAGACCTAAGCAGACAGACACCCAGACAGGTGTAGAAAGTCTGTAGCTTGTTTGGTCAAATCGCAACTTTTTGCATTTTTTGCAACTTATTGCGATTTTCACAATTATTAACTAAAATTTCGCAACTTTTATGAAAAGTACGATAATTTCCAGTGTATTTTTCGAATACCGTATACGCAGACAAAAAGTCACCGGACAGCTGCAGAAAGTCTATATCAAAACATGTTCTTATCATATTAAATTATATGAGCCTGTCAATCTTAAAGAAACATTCCTTTGGAGAGGTATCAGACCAGTGCATAGTGATGCTGCTTAAAAGGACCAGTTTTATTATCTTTATATCGCTAGAAAAGAAATGAATACATCCATAATATAGATTCTAAATGGAATATGAACGAGTATGACTTCATGCACCAAGAAACTCTCTCGGTTTGTAATGTAATTTTATTATCTATCTGCCTCGTCTAGTAAAGACCTATTCCTCAGTTGATTCTCCTTGATTAGTAAAAATCTATGTCTCTCTCGCTGTATTCGTCGCTTTCTCTGAATGTTTCTATCAATTTTCATTGAGCAGTTGGTCTACTAGTACTATTATACAATTTCACACTTTTTCGTGCTATAGAATATGTTTTTAATCTTATTTGATCCACTAATTGGATCTCGGTTTAATTGATTCATATTTAAACCATTGCAATACTGAAACACATGTAGAGATACATATTTGATAACCCATCATCCTATTCAATCCCCCCCCCCCCCCACCCCCACTCCATATTTTGACCAGTAAAAAATGGTCCAAAATTAACGATTAAGTAAATTTTAGTCATGGTTAAAAACGTTTTTGGATGCCTGACTTGATATTTCCCACGCACTCTTGTCTTTCTCTCAATGTCTCTTTTGCCCCTCTCGTTCTCTTTCGCCTGCCTAGTCTTTTTATTACATGAACATGTATAATATTATATGTACATGTATCTTGATTGTGTACTTTTACATCTGTAGTGATGGGACTTCAGTTATAATTGTTGTATTACATTATTCGTCTTCATCGCAACACAAAATGTATTAGTCAGCGAAAGTACACTACCTGTTATAAAAGTGTTTACTTTGCGTTGGCCTTTTTTTTGCGGGGATTCTTAAATGCTAAAATTATTCCGCATCTTATCCAACTGTTGCTATTTTTGGCAGCAACTTTACTAATTTTAATCACCAATGTACTGTTACTGTCTTAATCTCGGTAGGAAGAAAAATGACATTTATGATATTGGTACTAAATAAAACCAATAATTCAAATCGTATTGCATTATGAGGATGAAAAAGGGGATAGGAATGAGGCGAGACCGAAGATATGACAGTTGCCACAAACTATGGAATTTGAAACCAAAATGCCTCAACTAGCAAAGACCTAAATAATTTTTTATTTGGTTCTTTTTGGTTACTGATATTGCATACTGGTAATCATTTCTCCATGTCTGTATCTATGTTTTCTCTCTCTTTCTCTGTCTCCACCACCTCCTTTTTTTAATTTTATTAGCTTGGCTGTGTACTTTTTGCTAAATTTTAGCCATGAGACTTGTTAAAATTGTTGTATAACGGTACATTCACACCAAAGATCTGCGTTTGTGCGTGGCATGTAAGAAACCATGTATCTATTCTCTGGTCCTTTCTGCGTTTTCCCCAACCAATCGTGTCTGTGCGTTGGTGAAAAAACACTATCGCGCGTGTGATTTGCTTTATGGCAGCCATAAAATAAAATTGCACCGCTCTACTCTCGTGTTGTGACCGCCCGCCCCTCTCCACGAGGCAAAGTGCTACATCTATAATTAGGATGAGGCAACCATATTATTATATATATTATTATTGTTATTATTATTTATTATTATTAGGGGTCGTTCACAAACCATGTGGACGGCTAGGGGTAAGGGGGTTCGTCAAATGTCCACAGGGGGAGGGGAATAATACAGAGACATTTGTCCACAGGGGGTTGGGGGCGTAAAAAAACGGTAAAATTCTGCCCACATGGTTTTTGAACGCCCCATTATTATTATTATTATTATTATTATTATTATTATTATTATTATTATTATGATTATTATTATTATTATTATTAATGTATTATTATTTATCGAAGACCAAAGACAACTAGGCTCCACTACACAATCAACAGTGGAAAAATTGAAAAGGAACGTCCTAATTCTTATCGCCTCCGTAAAAAAAAAGTACATTAACTTATCTTCATGTGACAAAATTTGGGATGGCAGATAATATTCGCTATACTTCTCTATCGACCAATATTGGGTGGATCCAATGCCTTCATTTCTTCCCCTTATTTTCTTCTTTGGACAACAGTAAACTCTTAGTCTTGGCATCCATGTTGATTAGGCCTAGTAAAACAAAACCTGCTCGAAAACGCACGAATCGATCATTGACAGACGATTGGTGTGAATGGGCACACACTCGTGCGTTAGATACAAGAACGATACATGTGTATCACACGAACGCGAATACAATGTATATGGTGTTGATGTACCATTGTTCGTGGTTATTGCAACGTATTGGCAAACGTACAGTTATAATTATAAAAATGGTTCATTTGCATTTATTTCAATTGATTCTTGAAACCTCAGCTTTAAAAGCCGCAACCGTTTGCCTCTTTCATTAGTTCAATCACAACTTTCCGCGGGAACAGAACATAGCTCCTGCCCCTTTCCATCAACCATATGTCTAACATCTACTTAGTATTGTTTTGTCTAGCTTTGCAAATGCGGGGGGGGGGGGGAGGATTAATATTCTTCATACAAGCTTACGCTGTATAGCATGTGCCGATGTAGACTATACATCTGTCTGTACAGTAATAATAATACCTGTACATGTATTTGTGTTGTAGTACGCTCCCTCGCCTTAATAATAATTAGTGTGAACAACGACTGTTGAGTTCGAACCATGTGAATACATGGAGATGATGTACATTTTTATTAATTGTAATGGTAATATGCTGACTTGCCTTTGGGTTCAGAATTTTGAATTTTCTAAGACCATGGGAGTTCGAACCAAACCAGTTTTAGAGTTTAGTACATGTAAAGTAATTAGTATAGTGTTTGAATGATTTGCGACCTGTTGGTTCAAACACGTACCGGTATATATATACAAATTAATGTACTGTGGTGTTATTGTGTTAATGATATGCTCACTTGCATTTCAAAGTTCCAATAAGCTTAATCGATTGAAGATTCATTCAGCTTCGACTTTCGAGCTGTTTAGTGTTTTGGAGTTGAACATCAGAACTATAATTATGGATGTTTGAAAGTATCAATTTGTTTTGAGGCTGTCCTGAATACAATATGCTCACTCCCATTTCAAATTTGCAAGATCGAACCAATAGGTGTTTATTTAATTATTACAATGATGTGCTCTCTCCAATTGGAACTTTTCAATGATTTGGTAGGTTTAAGCAACAATACGTGTTTTATGGTTGTACAATGAATACATGTATAAGGATCACTCCCATTGGAAATTTTCAATGATTTGATTGAGTGTGCGAACCATACGACTTTGATGTCTGTACAGTAGATTTATAACATACATTCAACCAAATGCATGAATTTTCGATGGTTTGAGTGTTCGAAATAGTACGTGTTAATAATAGTTTTTCTTAAGGCTGTATACGCTCACTCGCATGAGAAATAAAAAAATAATGTATTTCAACGATTTAGGGTTTGGAAACAAGTACATAGATCATTAGATGTATGACTATGTCTATGTGGTTCACGTGTAACATGTTACACTGTATTCAGTCATGTGGTTGTGTTATGGCTTTACTTTTATTGATTAGCATTGTTTGTATCGGGTAAAACAAATTTTTAAATAGAAAACCACATTACTTTTATTAGCGCACGAAAAATACAAATTCATGATTACTTCGAACAGAAAAATAAAAATACCAAAGACGTTTTAAACTACATGTAGAGACAAAAAAAACCAAGAACAAACCAATGGTGAGTGCAAAAGCTCTAACTCTCAGTCTCATTCAAATTCAATTGTTAACTCAAAACTCGATACGTCTAGTGAAAAGGAACAAAGTCATAAAAAATAATTTCTTGAAAAATCATTCAAACCACCTTTAATATCATTTTCTTGTAACTGAAAAATAAATGAGATAATGTGAAAGGTACATTTGTTCACAATGAATAAGATTTTCGAATGATGAACCATAAAATTGGTCTATGTGCATGAAAAATTGACATGAAAACAAAAAGTTTGGAATATATGTACATCGTTTTACTTCAAGGCGATATAAAAATATCAACAAAAAACAAAAATAAGTATAAAATTATAAATCTGTTTACACCCTCTTCCAAACTCAATCATACACAGTGTTCATCCATCTCAGTTTAAACCAACGAATATACAACTTGCAAACAAGGCAAACTCTGTAGGAAACGAAATGTTCCCCCATGTTACCAAAAGCCATTGTAAGGTAACACAATGGCCCTTAATTATTTAACAAAAGTTTACATTGTACCATAACAATCAAAAATTGTTAATTCCTCAAGAAGAGGGTCTCTCGTGGGAACCAACATTTCCCTTTAAATCTCTAGAAAAGCGTCTTGATTTATCATGTTATCTACACAAAGAAGTAAAGTAAACAAGCAACAAAGTACGTCTTGCATTACAGTGTATTTTATCTTTCGTTCCGTTTAAAAATTAACTATCCTAAAAACTGACAATCATTTCAAACTTAACTTCTTGTACACTCGGATGAAATCTTAAACTAAAATTTTGCTTCCCATTCAAATAGGAGTTCTGTTGAGTTGGTTCTTAACGTCCAACGTCAGCACTATGTACTAGTTATATTGAGGACGGACCCCAAGACCAACGTTTGGCAATTGTATGTGCTGCCACACGCGATAGTGCGCGGAGACTTGGTCCCATGTCTGTGTACATGTATTATTCGTATACAGCCCCTTCTCTCAGTCAAACAAATGCCGGTAATACGTGTAATAACATAAGCAATATAATTATATAAACATGTTGTAACCCACCCCCCTCCTTCCGACTCAACTACAGTTTCGGACACATAAACTGTACTACAGTGTGGTGCCAGAATATGATCTCATCTCTAGAGACCTTGGATCCTGTTTGACCAGAGTAAACTTGACACAGGGCAGATAGGCATTTCAGTCGCCGAGATTCAAGGTTACATACATGATGTACCGCACAGGGCACTTGTCAAGACAGTCTAGTTGCAATGACGAACATGTTTCACGTATATTATTCAAGTGATACTGATAGCCTACACCAGTGTACGCCAGTGAACTTATTTCGTGTTAAATTTAGTAATCCCCCCCCCCCCCCCATTTCCTCAGTCGACCTCAAAAGGTGATATCAGGGTTCCTTATCAGGGTTTTATACATTCCAATTTATTACGGTACATTGTTTGTGTTGCAATTAAGTATTCCCTTGGAGCAAAGCACCTGGCATTTAGTTTACTAGTTCTGGTGCAAGTAATTTTTTGTCGAAGTTGACACAAAAATAAGGTTTAAAAAACCGAGAAAAAAACGAGAAGTATTTTATAACAGTGGCAAAAACAAAACAAAAAATCATCAGAATCAAAGAAATGTAAGATTTAAAGGATAATAATTAATATATTTTTTTTAAATCAGAATCGGAATCCATTCCAGAGGCTCTCATTACAAATTTTACTGATACTGTGATAGGATGCCAGACCAGAGAGTAAAAATTACACAGGCTTACATCCCAACTATTATACTACTTGTACATGTATAATCCTCAACTCGTTACCAGGGTATTGTCTTTTTCTTTTGTTTACAACCTTTATGATTTAAAAATGCCATGAAATCTCCAGCTCTAGCTGTCTGAAAGACCATAATAGATTAATAAGAATTAAATAATTTTATAATTTGTATTCGTGACAAAAAGCAAGAGTTAAACGTATGCATATAAATTAGTTCATAACTATCACTGGCAATGTCCAATCAGTTTATCCATTGAAAATATGGCTCTATATGCAAGGACCGTAAATGATAAAATGTTTCGGTTCTGACTAAAAATAAAAATAAATCAACAAAAAAAAATTGCACACTTAAAAAACTAGCGCCACATTCATCAATACCGTTGTACATGTACACAGAGTAGGTCTCATCCTATCAAAAGCCCTGTGATTGATCCCTCAACTCTCCACTAATCACGCGCATACGTTCTTAATAAATTAAATCACCAGAAGCAGGCATGCAGTATGTACATAATGATGTAGGTATACAAAACAATGTTCAGAGATCAGAGTCATGGCGAATGTGTGTACCTTGCTTAAAACAATAGGTTCAAACAATAATAGCATACACGTATACTGCACATGGGGAACAAAATATACATGTGCATGCAGCCTATCTCTCATAGTAACAAAATATTTAAGAGTTGAACACTATATGTGAATGGAAAATGGAATAAATGAACGGAGAGTGAAATTTGTGAAGAGCATTGCACATTCCATAGAACGGTAGAGACTCGGGTGATGCACCACTGTGCCTGTTTCATCCTGTAAATCAAGTTAACTTCAAGGTCCGGCTCTTTCACAGCTCCCCCCTCCCGAATAACACACACTCTCTCTCTCTCTCTCTCTCTCTCTCTCTCTCTCTCTCTCTCTCTCTCTCTCTCTCTCTCTCTCTCTCTGATCACATCCCCCCTCTACTTCCTTCGCTCCCTCCCAAGCATAAGTTTACACTGTGTCGGAGCCGAGGTCTTTCTTATGATCCATTCCTTTTACTTAAGAGACCTTAAAATAAACTTGAGAAAAATAGGCCAAAGTTTTAACCTCACACCTGGCGCGGGGCCGCGCCTGCAGAGCTAGATCTAACTGACCTCAGGTATGCCGTGCGCGGTCAGCCAACCAGCCGGCAGGGTCTACAACTCGCTCTGGAAACTGGGTAAACTGGGTGTGTTGTGTGTACGTGTTACCAGGCAAAACACTGGGCACTAGGCAGAAGATTGTCTGGTCATGACCTCATTAACCTGACCTCGCCCTCGCTCGAACTACAGTGAAGCCGGGTGAACTCATAAAGTCGGTTTACGGGTAGGCCATATAGCATGGCTGGTCCCCTCTGAACCGTGACGTAGCTGTTATATCAATCATCCTTTTGAAGACAATTTTAACAGCTTCCCTATTCACTATACACCAAAAAGTCATAATGTATTCTCACATAGAGATTCTACACGGCATGAACGTTTGCATTGTTTTCAGTAATTTCAGTCACTGTAGTGTAATGTAAACATGTAGGCTATTAGCAAGATAAAAACAAAATTGTAGTCGAACATGTATGGGGCCTACACATTACTGTGTATAAATGAAAGAATTTAGACAGAAAACCCTGACCTATGCCATATTAACCAATACATGTAATTTCAATTTTTTTTTGTAATTAAAAATTCAAAGAATAAATATTCAAGTCCAGTAATTTGTATTAAAATTCGAAAAAAAAAACACGTAATTAAAATAGACTAAAATAAACAGACTGCACAACACACGCAAGCATACATTTGCAACATGCTGCTGTGCATCTTTATGTGTCGTAACCAATACAGAAGCAAACTTTTGAAAGAAAGTTTTGTATTGCACGTAATGGGAAAAAGAAATAATTTAAACTTTGAAGACTAATCTGACTTATCAAGATGATTATGAGGTAATGATAACAAAATTCATATACAATTGATTCCGCCAAAGTTAAAGTACTATCAGGGCACCAATTAATTTTTGTTCGCTTCAAAAGTGGCCTTGAGATATTAACTTTGCATAAAATAAATTTTTAGACATCACAAATCAAAACTCAGATTCTTTTGTAGATCCAATACATTGTTACCCTGATCAAGTTTACAAGAAAAATCATGGCAAAGATCCACAAAGTAATAATCTAGCATTGATAAAATGTATTAATTTCCTATACTGGGATTTGTGGACAATGAATACATACCAGAGTCAAATATGATATTTTATCAAATTTTGTATATCTTCCTGACCCCAAAATTATACCCTAGACCAAATAAAGTAAGTACAGTGGAAACCCCACAAACTGAAGTCTGATAATTCAAATTTCTTATGAACCGAATTTTGCAAAATAATAGGTTATATTTTTCTCTTTGGCTCTAGAATTAAAATCTGACTCATAATTCAAGTTTTTCTGGTTTGATTCTCTTAATTCGAATCTCGCAATAGGAATTACAAAACTACTATCTGTCAAGCAGAATGTCATACTTATATCACTGTCCAAGACATGCCTCTAAAAGAAATTGGGTTGGGAGAGCGTTGCTATAGAAAGAAAGCTATAGAAAACCAAACAACACTGTAAACCCATTTTTTTAAAGAAGTTAAATAACATTATAACAGTCTACTAAATTTAACACTATTGTGGTTCAAGTATGTCCCCTTCTATAATTCGAAGTTTTGATCAAATCCCAAGCAATTTGATATGGGAGGATTCCACTGTACATTTTGTACAAGTATAAATTTAATTATACACAGAAAAAGTTCCATTTTTTGACACACCATCAGAGGTACACAGAGATTCAAAAATAGATCTATGTCTGTAATTAAGCCATAGAATTGAAACATTTTGTAAAAATATCACAAGACAAATGTACTATTTTAGGTATGGTGGATGCCCATTCTCTGCAAAGTGTCTAAACCCGTTCTCTGCAAAGTGTCTAAACACAAAATATTGCTTTTCTGTCCAAATTTTGCTATAAGAGCTAAATAAATCTACATCATTTTTGTTTGACAAAAATTCTTTGGTGGTACCATTAAAAAATAGCTCTCTCCTCCTCATTTAGTTTTAACATTCCCTAGGTCTGAAGAATGATTGCAACAATATCAGGAATTCAAATAAATTTTGTTTTCAATACACTATCTAGATCAAGTGCATAGAAAAATTTGGACAGATAAGAGATGTGCATTTTTATAGACTGCTTTTAATCTACAATAAAATTAGACTACAAAAATGAATGTAAAATAAACAACCACCAGATTAATTTAAATTTTTTTCTAGGTCTGGTCTAGAATCTAATGACAGAAAAAAAAAATCTTCAGGACGGAAAAGGGAGTTGGCACATAATTATTATGTCAAAATTGGAAATTTAGAATCTGTTGCCTTTCTTAGTTTTTAACTTTAAAAGATTTAAAAGCAACCTCTCCCCCTCACCAAAAAAATAAATGTGAAATAGGTAAATCTAGAATAGATTTAGATTCTACCAAATAAAGCAAGTCTTAAGTTTTACTTGACTATATCTGTTATCTTGCCATATCTGTCACGGTGACGAGCGGCAGCTCATCTAGAATCAAGACCTACCCTAAAGACAAATTTATGTAAGTAGGATTCAAACCCTTATAAATGGTTATTAGGTTTACAACAGTAGGGCCCATAGATTCAAGGTTATCCCACACTGCATGAGTATCAAAAAATCTTTAACTAATCTAGATTCAGAAAGTCAAAGTTTTAATGTCATTTTGATATTCACAGACTAAATGACGAAACTGATGAAACACCGCTCTGTGTCGATGAAACTTCCCTCTCATAGCGACTGCTGAGCACCTTAGCAGTCTCTGTCATCTGATGCAGGAGACCAAACAATCCTCGGAGGTGAAATCTGAAAGCTGCAGCAGTTTTTCTGGCATTCTCATTTGAAGGATCGTTCTCATTGATGCTGTCATCAGAATCTTCATTTGACTCTTCGTCATTAAGATTTGGTCCTACTGTTATTTCTTTACGAATCGCGTGTAACATAACATAGAAATTATACAAATCTCCGTTCAACTGGTGGGTGGAAATGACAGCTTTGTTGTTGTTTACCTCGGGAACTGCTGCGACTGATTCCACTGGGATATCTCTCAGGCGGCAAGGAATCATTACTGTTTCATCCATTGAGTCGACTGCTTGGACGAAATTTTTTATGGCATTCAGGAGGGACTGTTGTCCATCGATTGCCAAGCTGGAACGACGGCTATTGTTGTTTAATCCAGACATCTTGAGACAGGCAATTATGTTTTAGATCTAAGACTTGTGCTAATTGTCGTGAATTCAGTAGATTAACAATCCCTCGAAAGATGGAAGCGTGAATAACTGTGACGGCGTAATTCTCACAATTATCAGTGGTAAAACTAGATCTAATCTAGCTTTTCTATAGATCTATGGATTCAAACAAGCAGTTTTGTGATTTGTCAGGTCAAGATCTACTTATAATACGATCGTTCTAATACGATAGGTAGATCTCTTGTGGGTTAAGAAATTAATTAAAGTTTCATCAATAGATCTAGATCTAGTAAAAATGAAAATGGTCACATGAACTTGAAGGATAGCTCAACTTGATCGGTGGAAGAAATTTTTTGTAGGCACGGTTAGCAGCCTGTGGAGAAGCATGTACTGTACATCTAGTGCAAGACTGTGAATCACGTCTGGCAGAGCCTATAATGTAAAACGGGGGTGTTATAGTTAAAAAAAAAATAGCGGATCAGATAAATAACTATCCAGAGAATCGATTCACTAAGACTATAGAAATTTGCATTAGATGACGAATGTGTTTTCTTTTCGTATTGCACTACAAAATATACTTTTCACATTTAAAATAGGAATGGTTTGATGAGACTGTGATGGCTTGAGTGGTTTTTATACTCAGAGCCAAGCTGCATCCCCTGACCTTAGGTCTATCGACTAAGCGGCAGCGCCTCGATACACAAACTCAAGTGGGAGGGGTGAAAATCAAGTGATTTCATTGGACGATACGGATCAGCTGCGGAAAGTGTGATCACCAAGGACGCTAGACCTACGCTACGGCCTTCGTGAGGCAAACAAAGCTAACTGGAGAGGCCAAACAGCCCACGCTGCCGGCACGCAAGGGACGGTGGGAGTTAAGGTAAACCAGTTAAAACCACATTCACATAGACATCTGTGTGGTAAACTAATCCAACTCCAACGGTATGATGAAAGTTTTACCTGCCAAAATCATGTGAGACGACTGAGATAGGACTATGTACCATGCTCTTGTGATGATGCAATGCTGTATGTGGTCCTTTAGTGAGAATGCGAAACTCCCTCGTTGTCACGCTTTTTGTTCTAACTTAAATGTTTCAAGTAAAGGTTTTAAGGTAGAAAAAACGATTCAATGAAATGTATGTTTTAGAACTTCATAATAAAATAACACTGAACAGGTAGTATTCCCTTAAGCCCAAGAACAAGGATGTCAAGGTCATTCCAATCTTAAGAGGATTTCGGGAGCTTTTAGTAAACCCAGTACCCACGCGTGACGAGTGAATGGCCATGAGAATGTAGGCACAATGTATTGGGTAAAACATGCTTGTGGACGTTTGGAAGGACGTCACTTACTCACCTCACATGGCAAAGACTAACAAATTGAACACTAGATTTATAGTTCTTTATGCCATGTAGGCCTACACGATAAGCTTAACGGCCTTAACGATAGCACGCGTTTGACACGCCCGCCAGAGCAACTCATTATCTATGTGAAGTAGAAAATAAAGTCTATATATCTACTTCCTACATCAACTTTGCTCTGTTTAGCAAGCCGAACTTTGAGAAAAATCTTTTCTGTCAAGAGTCATTCTGCTTTGTGTCATGTGTGAATGTTGTTATCTTTTCTGTTCGTCGCTCCATGCGAAACAGAAATCTGTTCAAAATATTTTTTTCAGTCAGTACATGTATAGTTTACGCGCATTTTACGTAACACTAATAGTCATACTAGTTTACAAAAAAAGGTTTCATGTCGTATTGGAAAATTAAGTCGGGAGTGTTGTAAAACAGTAAAACGAAATTAATCAAAGAAAACAAATACTTAACAAACAATAATAATAATAATAATAATAATAATAATAATAATAATAATAATAATAATA
>RQTK01001414.1:12271-30866 GCA_003991915.1 Elysia chlorotica | reverse complement strand
CGATTGTCTGCTCGATTGAATAAACGCGACATGGGCGAAACCTCAGCGGTAGAGTCGAGGCGCAATGCAGGTTGTAATAATAATAATTATGGCAGAGATTGAGACATACATGGCGGACCAGTTCAACCCGAAACGTTTCGTGGTGAGGGAGCGTTTCAAGTTTTGGACAAACACAGAGCGGAAACCAGGGGAGACAGTGCACGAGTTGGCAGCGCGTATCCGGCAAGAAGCTGCCACCTGCGACTTCGCCTCCATCAGCGATCCCCTGGACGAAGCCATGAGAACGCGATTTGTGTGCTCAATACACAATGAGAGCACAATAAAAGCTCTGTTCAAGATTAAAAATAGAATTTTAAAAATTAGGATTCTAGATCTAGATCTATAGTTTTTTTGTTCAGCAACCGAGAGCACAAGAAGTAGCAGCAGAAGCAGATTTAGCAGTAGAAGTAAAGGTATATAGATGCTCCATGAGCAGCCAAGGCAATCCCATAACCATTAAAGCAAAGGTAGATCTGTTGATCGGCTCTCCTTGCGCTTTGTGGTCCTTTTAAAACTTTCAAATGGGTGGTTGGTCGGTATTCGAAGGGCGAGTGTGTAGGATTCAATTACTTCGGAGTCAGTCGACCTGAGGAGAGAAAGAGAGACAGACAGAGCAAGCGAATGTGAGAGACGGAAATAAAATTTCAATTGCTTGACATCAATTTGATGTTCTTGTGTCGGTTTGTCCCCCCCACTGCGTTGTGCCCGTGTCAAATAAACAATGAAATACAATCAAATCAGTCCCTGTCTTTTTTAATCAAACAAATCATGCCAATTAATGAAAAAAAAATAAAGAAACGACAAGGAGTAGTTCTACAGCTGGCAGGTATTTTATTCAATTTTAATAATCGGATTTCGCCCACCCACCCATTTGATCGCCCACAGGTTAGGGATCTTAAAACTCAAGGCGTGCCTGTTGATCCACAAGGATCCACAAAGACAATCCAAGACTCACTAAATCTACAGCCCATCAAGAGAGTTTCACTCACACCCAACTCACTGACACTACAGTCCTTTAAGCTTACTGGTGACACACTTTCACCACGTAGTTGAGGTTCACAGCCGCAGGCTTCCTAATCCTACTCTCAGTGCATAACACTTTAGCCAATCAATATATGTCAAGCCCTTCTCTCTGAGGGAATGAAACTAGACCTAGAACCTTTGAAACAATTCCAGGCGCTTGAAAGTGTGACTGCTTTTTTTTTATACTTTAGATTGTATAATGTTAATTTTCATTATTTAATAAACTACAGAGCTAACTTTAGTTACTGTACTAGATCGACTGTACGCGTATATTATACAGTGGAAACCTCATAATTCGAATTGCTTGGGATTTGATCTAGGCCTAAACTTCGAATTAAGAGAATTTGAATTACAGAAGCAGACATACCTGATCCTCAAAAAAGTTAAAATTAGTAGAGCTTTGCTTGTTTTGTGACTATGATAGTTTTCTGTTGTTTTCTTTGTATAGCAACCTTCTCCCAACCCCATTTCTCTGAACACTAATCGTCAATACATGTATGTCATGTTTTCCCACCTGAAACGTTTGTCGCGGGTACATTTCGACCCCATGTGCTGTACAGAGGAATAAAAATAACACATTCCTATTCATGCACTGGGGAGTTAAGTTTGAACCAAAGTTCAGTAAAGAGGAAAAAGTCATATATGCGCATGTGATTGTTGGGGGGTATATTTCGACCCCATTTACTTCAGGTCTTGATCATGATTGTATTACCGCCGATTTCATGAACCAAACTTTCGTGATTTTTGTTTCCAGTTTTTTCCCACTTTCGCAACTAATTTTCTTATGACAATAAGATACTGTTACAATGTTAGAAATATAATCAGTATTTTTACTTCTTTGAAGATTAGGGGTTGTGAACCACCCCCGTTTGTTAAAGAAACGTATACATTTAGAAAATGGTTGATGGTCAATGGTATTTAGCCTTGGAAATGTCAATACGCATGGTAAAGTGCGATGCGCTATAGGTTTTATTTAATTCGCAAAGCAAAATATGATGCAATTTGGTTTTGATTCCAATTCGCATCTTAAAAGTCTATAGTATTATTATAACTATGAGTATGAATGCTAATTTATTTTCAATCACATAACGATGCACATTTATAACTATTTATCTCAAATATATTATCTTATATCAATATAAAAGGAAAGTGGAAGCGATTTCAACACTGTTGATTTATTTTGAAAGTGGATACATAAAATAAGGCGGGAAAAAACCTTATTTACTAAAATTTAAAGTATCCTTTCTCTACAATTTAGTTTACTTTCCTATAGCTCTAAAGGATATTACTTGTTGTACATCATAACTTGATTCAGATGCAGGCATAATACTAGCAGATTTTTTGTACTGTGGGAGTACATGTATAGTATACGTATAACAAAAGTTCTTCGCCATGATTTAAATCTAGAGTCTAGACACATGGCTAGATTCTAGATCTAGATGATCTTGATTCTATAAATTGCATACGATATTTTCTGAACCATGACAGTAAGATGAACTAGAAATATTGAATGTTACTTTGTTAGCTGTGTCTGAATAGAACTAGAAGTAATTTACTTATGTTTTTATGTCCCTTAAATTTCAGGATTAAACTAGGAATAAGATGGATGCATCGGATGAGAATCGAACCATGGACTCACAGTAGAGTAGTGAGCCAGAAGTTTTACTGACTTATTTTTAAGCCTTTTCGTTTCCATTGTTCATGATTATGCTCTCCTTAGAAGGCTGAGGCATGAAATAGAAAATACTGTGTACTACTAGTTGTATGGATGTATACCAATTTAATGGGTTGGGGGGTCAAGTCTGAGAAGGTTAAATAAGAGGTCATTATTCTTTAAAAAAAAACAACATGCAAACTTATGTAGAAAATTATTATACATTTGTTAGTGCGCTAAATGAAAGTTGTTTGTTTCTCATAACTATTGCAGATTAGATATTATGGACCAACAACCGGTTAAAATGCGAGGAGAGGCAGTCTTGTTCAAGAGAGGAGAGAGGATCCCACAGAATGCTTTGCCTTTGCAAGATGCTGAAGTTCTCAGCATTCAGACAAGTAGAATAAACAAATTTCAGCCTCAGGAAAAAGTGTGAGTCATAAAATAATTCTTTCAGACATAGTTTTTCAGAATCAGATGCGTCAAAAAGAGTCATTTTGTCTGCCAGTGCTAGACCATAGTTGACAGTGCATTTCAACTAAAGCAATGTATTGTTTAAACTTTAGGTTGATTTTCATCTTTAAAGTAATCTTTAGAGAAGGCGACCCTCTCTCCTATATAAAGCTCAAGAAAGCTCATATGAAGGGACCCCAGAGAGGAATATTTAAGACATGGGCGAGTTGAACAGATTTGTTGCTTCATTCTATGATATTATCACTATGTCTTATTCTCTCTTTAACTGAGATTTTAATGTGTAAAACTATTGACTATGAATTCATAGATCATATAATCAGCTTACCCCTCACAATACTTCAGTTCCATCGTAGAAGGTTCAAGTTTTGTGAGATCTTGGTCTCAATTTCTGCCACTGACAAGTGCATGTAAATGTAATTGATCACATTGTTTTTACAAAGCTCACAAGTACAGGCTAACTTTCCAACCACCTTTATATAAAGTGGGAAGGCTTTTTTCATTTTCATTGGTTTGTCTCTTAACCTTTCTTCAACCCAAAAATTTTTTTTCTTCAAACGGATACAATTACATGTACATACATGTATCACTATTCAGTGAAAAATTACATTTTCAACCACTTAAATTTGTCCTTACCTATAACCATTTGGCTCATGCAGTGACACAGTGGCCTTGATAGGTAAAAGAGTCTATGAATTTTTTTTAGATGATATTATTATAGAATTTCATTTAAATTTAAATTTAAGAGATATTTAAATTATTTTCAAGACCATTGAGTTGATAAGAGTACTTCTCAGACTCAACGAATTTAATAGCCCTACTGGTTGATTCCAAAGTATACGAACAAGATATACCACTGGCTAAAAAAGTGTCACATCAACTAACAGTGCACCCTGTGAAATTACGCTGAGATACAACCTGTGGTACCAGCTCATTATGTTGCGTTGGTATTGGAGTTTCGTTTTTAACTTCAAGATGTCAACAAACGAAGTGGACTTTTAAAGAAATGTTGAGAAAAGAAGCAGAGGCTAACAAGGAGTTCCAATAAGATTCCCATTAAATCCTGAGAGGTTAGTTTTATTCTCAATCTCAGTCTCAGTCTATATCTAGAATCTAGATAGAGAAAGAGAGAAAAATTAAATATTACGGACATGTATGAAATGAAGGCAAAGTTCATTGCAGAAGAAGATCGTAGAGGGTATGGTGGAAGGCATGAGGGGTAGAGAAAGGAGGCGGCTATGCTGGGTCAAGAACGTGGACTCGACTAGCTGGAATGAAAATCGAGTGCTGCGAGATTTTGCTTCAACGAGAAAGATGGAAGATCATGGCATGCAAACCCTGGAAATAGAAGAACCTTTGACTGTCTAACTGTGAAGAATGTTTACCACTGTCTGCCTGTCACGCGTGAAGTGCTGAAACAGTAAGTCTGCTAAGGACATGTCCTTTCTCTGTATCTTGCTCTTGTCTTCTGTCCCGCTCGCTTTTGTGCTCTTATCATCTTGTCTTTTGCTTCTTAACTCCATTCCCCTCTACTTTAAGCGTGAATATTTGGGCGCCTTATTTGCCGTTAGGTGCGCCCCGTAAGGGTGGAGGTTGGGGATCCTGGTGATTGAAATGAACCACCCTGCGGGCTGTCTTTTACCAATACATCACTTTGGCCCGCTCGTTCATCAGAGACGGAAGGACGTTGGCTCACACTGCTCATCGGTGGGTCATATTTCGATTTTGGCTTGGGGCAATCCTGACACTCTCTCTTAATTATTCTGCTCTACGTTCTTGTTCAATTTGCTGTTAAACTAGGAGAGCCTGGTTCACTTTCCCCGACCATGTGTAAAAACTTTTTTTTTCTATTCATGCAGAAGAGTGTACCATTACAGCAGCTATGCAGTGAGCGCTACAACAAGCATTTCAGGATTAGTGATTGCCAATGTGATGCGGCGAAACTTTCGTCTCGGTGGGCTGCGTAAAGTGCTGACCTACGTGCCCACGGTTGTCATCTCTGGGCTGTGTGCCGGGGCCATGCAGGAGATTCTGATCAAGCGACAAATCCTCCTGGGCAAAGAGTCTTGTCCTCCGTGTGTGGCTGTGAAGGGAGGCTGTCTACAAGCGGGACTTGGAGTGGTCTACCCTTACGTCTTGTCCTTGCTTACCTGCATACCGACGGCCAGAGATTATTACACCCTGCAGTTCCCTGGCCGAGGCAGCAACAGCTCATACCTGCAACTCCTACGGCAAGTGTCACCCAAGTCTTCCTGGATGTTTGGATTGGCTCTGCTCAATATCTATGTGGGATCCTACGTGGCTGTTCGACAACTCCAGGTTTTCGCACAACATTTGAGTCGACCACCTTCAAAGATGCAAGAGTTTCTCAAAGAAAGCAATGAAATGTTAGATGAGTAACAGACATGGGAATTTTCTGAACAGTTTTGACTGTATTACGTCTATATTATCTCTGTTTTGTGAAGCAAAGAGGGACTAGTCTTAAGCTCCAGAGTCTCCAGTAGTTTTAATTTCTTGGATACAAGTCTCTCTGAGGACCAAGACGTCTGTTGAGGAATTTGTGAATGAAATGAGACCACAAAAAGTATTACAATTAAAAAAAAAACATTTTGTAAATAATGTGTTCAAGATAAAGATAGTTTAACTTTTAATCACAAGACTAGATAGTTTTCAGTAATAGTAGTACCAGTACATTATGACTATGAGTTTTATACCAAGATTTGATGTATACAGAGTGTGTTCTTCATGACCCTTAGCTGTTTGTTTTGCATCATGCCAATGCTCGATTCACTGTCTGATGGAGTGTGATACATATTTTCTCTACAAGCTGTTTGTTTGGAGTGCTGATCAAAGCTATGAACCATGGGAAGTGCATGAAACTTGATTTTTCTGAGCAGGTGATATTCAGGATTGTTGGATTATTTTGGCAAGACTAGGACTTCCAAGGTTCAATTCTGAACTAGGGCCTCCCTATAACTAATCTGGAAATCAAGGCTGTGTTTAAGCATAACTAATTTAACGTAACCCTATACCGAGTATCTGTTCGTTGTGTTTTACTATTGTATCAGTGCGTCGGGGGCGACTTTGTGCCCCCAAGTTTTAACAGGCAGCCAGTGTAGAAATAACTAGAGGAATAGGAGCAGTAGGCGGAGGAGGAACAGAAGTGATATGACTATAGTATGAGCAAATGGAAGCTCAGGCGGAAGAGGAGGAGTAGGAGGAGGCACAGGCGAAAACCGAGGGGTAGTAAGAGGAGGCGCATGCGGAAGAAGAGGAACAGCAGGCAGAGGAGGGGCAGGGAAAGCAAAAGATGAACAGAAGGTGCAGGTGGAGGACATGCAGCATAAGTTGGAGGAAAAGCAGAAAGAAGAGAGGGGAAGGAGGAGCAGGAGGGAGGAAAAGGAGGATTAAGTAAGAGCGGGAGAGAGGAAGAGCAAAGGGAAAAGGAGCAGGTGCAGGGAAATAAACAGCTAATACTAATAATGGCCTACTATACCTTTGAAGGATTGATTGATTGATTGATTGATGTTTATTGGTTCGTTGGGCTTCTCACCCTTAACAAACATGACAAAAAAAGTACAACATTACAATGTCCGAGAAAAGATAACAAAATGGTAACATCAATTTCGATTTGCTCTCTCAGTCCTTTCACCCAATTTATGAAGCTTTTGAGTAACTTTTAGTTATAAACGAGGTTTCAGCTTGATAATTAGTGCTGATATTTTTGGAGATAGGTAATTTAGTCTAAATTTTACCACATAAACAGATCAGGAAAGATATACATGTAATTTATCCAAAATTACAGTTCATATTGTAAAGATAACAATCAAATAGAAAGTACAAGCTTTATTTTATGCAAGACTGACATACACATTCTGAAAAAGACACCTGCGACACTATGCCTAATAGGCTGAGAATTTCACTTATAGCAGAGATTTTCTTAGTTTCAAGACATGCTGTAAATATATGGCAACATTGGAATAAAGATTGCTATTTGACATTAGTACACTTAATCTACTTCTATTTCGAATGGTAAGGTATTTGGGAGGGATTACGTGGTTTGAAGCTCCTTGTATGCTTTACAAATCATTAATACGCGGTATTCATCTTCTTTAACTGTGTTACATACTGGACACATTTGCAGTGTTGTATCTTTTGAATATCTGAATTTATGACAATTTATCTCTGAAACACCAAGTCGAAATCTTACTAAAGTATTTTTTAAGGTTTTTTTTAAAGGAGAGATTGGGAGAGAGAAAAAGTCGGAGAAATAAATGTTCTTTAAGGCCAATTTTTTTTTTCTTGCTTAGCGTCCCAACATCAGCACTATACATGTACAGTATAAGCTATATTATGGGCGGACCCCAAAGACTAACGTTGACAAGTTTACGTGCTATGACACAGAAACAGTGAGGGTCTATCATGACTCTTGTCTCAGCACACCATACTGACAACGACCCAACTAGTAGGGGAAGAAGTCACCAGAGTGGGGCTCAAAACATGGATCTCCTGCTTAGAAAATTCTACTCCATGCCTGCTGCATCCCAGAGTTTTTGTGACTGAGCGTGGGATTTGAAACGCTGACTTTTATCTGGAAACCAACACTCTACATGTACCAGTTCACCCCTCAGGAGTAGAAGTTGGTCTAGGAATAGGAATATGAGTAGAAGGAGTAGGCGCTTATTTGCCAAATTTGACATTGATTGGTGGTGTAGAAATTAGAATATTTTTTTCATCATTTTATCTTCTAAGTGCCATACTAAATTTAGATAACTCCCCTCCCCATTAATTCGTGTTCATAACTTGTTCTCTCCATAGTCATTAGGTCATTAAACCACCGTTCTCATTATTTGGTACCTTTTATCTAAAAGTCATTAAAGTTTAAACCCCTTGTAAAACAACCCCACTTGTTTTCATTATTTGGATAACATGTTATCTAAATAATCTCTATCGTTCTTACAACAGCCAATGACGTCCGCTCCCCCATCTATATATTTGAACGGCCCCTAACAATCCCCTTTATCTTTAAGTTTAAACCAACTATCCTTTGACTGAGTGTGAAACATGTATTTTATTTTAACAATCTATCAATTGGCTCTTGACATCACATTTAGTCTAAAGACCAGTTTTAACTATGACTAAAAAAAGAGCTGGATAGAATTCTTTTTCTTTTTAATTTCTCCATTAAGAGTAGAGTAACTTTGTTGGAAAACATTAAGTCTGCTGTAGTGTTTAGTTTTAGTTCATCATGCAATGAATAATGTATGCATAGGCTTAGTCATGCAAGACAGTGCAACCCACAGGATATGAAGTTTCGCTGAAGCACAAATGCGATATAAAATTAAAAGTTATCCAAAAAATGTAGACGTTCAAAACAAAAAAAAAGTCTTTTCCTTTCCATGTCAACAAGCTTAAAAGTAAAACGCGTTCATGATTGATATTTTCCCTAATCCATACGCACGTGATAAAAATGCCTACCCTGTTCCTGTTCTATTAAATAACAATACATGTACTTAAATTTCCCAAAACTCGTCGCCATTTTGACTGTTTGTGTTTCTACGGAACTCCATATCCTGTGGTGCAACCTGTTCTACTATAATGGTAGAGGCTAGAGAGATCCCAGATGGGGCATGCCAAGCCAAGAGATATGCCGTATGCTAGGGAGACAGGGCTCGAAGAGGACCTGGAAAGCGGAAAAAAGGTCGGAATTTGAAAGGAAGAAAAATCAGTAAAAATGGAACATTTAGGTAAACACCATTTACTTTCCCAACATCTTAAATAGCTGTCTGGGTAAACTGTCTTTAATTCAAAACCAATTAAATTAAATTTGATGAAAATTGTTGTAGATTTTAACTTGAAAAATAAAAGCTGCGAAGAAATAGACTTTGTTTATTCAAATTGTTGATTCGTGTTCTCTTATTAAAATACAGAATTAATTCTAACACAACAGAAACTATTTGTTGGGCCTGCCTAGCCAGATACGCTAAAGAAACCACAGACTGGATCAGCCAGGTAGGCCAAAGACTAGAGAGATAGGGCTTGAAAGTTGACCAAGAAAACGGAAAAAAGTCGGTAATTTGAAGAGGAAGAAAAATCTGTAAAAACCAGGAACATTTCTCTAGGTAAAAAATGTAGGTTAACACCAGCCCTGCACAAAAAAATAAAAATAAAAATGCTGGCCTTATGATGTGGTTGTAGCGTCATAGTTTTCTCGGTTGCCCGCTAAATTCAGTCCCGTAAGAGTGACTTGGGTTACGTTTAATAATTTATATAGACATTTAGTGCATTGTATTTTATGCCTGCAAAAGTGCAATAGAATTAGAAAGTAGATCTGGCTTTCTAACTTCGAAAACAAGCACAGGCGGTAGATTAATACCATTTTTTGTTTTCATTTCCAGGAGTTTGACTTTTTGTGTTTTAACTTAATAAGAACAAATAATTAGCTAAAGATGGAAATATCAGGGATCACTTTAAAATTGAAGAAAACCAGTGTTTCATTTAGATTTGAAGTATACGTGTATAAATAGATGACAACTCAAGACTTTGTGAATAATTTTAAAATCTTTTTTATTGAGGAGTCTGCGATGATGGCTACAATAAGGGGCCTACATTGCCTTGTTTGCTACAGGAGGCGAGACCATGATAACAATTGGTTATTATCAAAAGATAGAATACATCGATTGATGACAAACAGGAACGAAACAACTATTATGCGTAACATACTTTTATAGTCCCTTAATAATCATATATTTTAATTTGAGTTTACCAAAGACGCCTTTCTAACAATGAACTGGAACTCGCAATTAAATTTCATGAATTAAATTCAACAATAACAGGTATACAATTTTTTTTCTATTCAACAAGCGTTAATTGAACTAAAGTAACTTTAGAGCCTATGTGACTCATCCAAAGGAGGGTTTTATTATAACCGTTTGACGCTTTCGTCCTTACAGTTTGCACAATGTTATTAAAATTTTTAAAGTAGTACCGGTATGAATTTTTATTTTTCTTCTATATTTTAATTAGAAAAGAAAATTTAAATACCTAAGTACAATCATATAGATATGCACCTGGGGCACAAGCGAAAAACAACAGATAATTTACATTATCATGAGGTGTCAAAATTGCAAAATTTATGTGATGTGATGATTGTCTTATGCTGAAATCTTCTGAGAAGCGGTATGTAAACTTGATATTTTGTTAAAAACTAATGTACATAAAGTACCTATAGGGCTATACCAACACTACAAATGTGTAGTGCCTTGTGCTAACCGTTTGAAGCTACAGCATAGCACTATTTCATGTAGCCTAACAAAAGCTTACAAAGAAATAGTGTTAAGTGAACAATTCACATTATGACATACATGTATCATAAATAATTTGTAAGGGAAAAAGAGAAATAAGAAAATCATTTCTATTTTATATATGCACAGGAACTGGTGAGATGTTTTTTTTTTACTTTTCTACATTAATAATCATATATAATAGTTTTAATACTAACACAGTGCTTCACTGCAGACATGAAATAATGACATAAAAGTATCAAGACTTTGGAGAAAAAAAACTGGAGATGCTCTTCATGCCAGACTTGTCCACCTTACTGAGCTGTTTTTGAGCTGTTGTCAACTTTGCATTCTGACACAAAAGAGAAAATTTGTTTAAATGTAGAGAGCAAAAGGTTTATAATTGTAAATGATGAATTAACATTTTAAAAAATAAAACAAATGAAAAAAGTAAATAAAAGGTAACATTTACTACTGGTAGAAAGAAGAAATTTAATTTTACCCTGCACCTAAGAGAATTTATACTGCATAAGCCAATGCTTCATACTCATAGTCAATTTTATTTAGAAAATAAACACTATTCTACATAGGTTTTACAATGTATCAGTTTTATTGCCCTGAGAGCCTCAAATCCTGAATTGAAATGAAGAACATATCATCAGGTAAACTAAAGGGGTTACCATCTTGCACAGGCTCCTTCACTGAAAGAGCAAATTTTGGTCTTTAACAACTATTGCATACTAATACATGAACAATAAGTATACAATCATTGTAAAAGGTCTTTGAAAATTTTACTTGGCTCCCATAGAAATAACAAATTCTGTTTTTGACTATATACATGAACAAACCTGCAAAAAATGACTACTCCTTGCTTCAGCAGGGATAATAATAACCAAAATATGAAAAAGAGGAAATTTTAGCGACTGTCAAAGGCAGGTACCAAACTGGAAGGTGCAATTGTTGTTCCTACTGACGACAATCCAACAAACAAGAAACAATTTGACGACCAGAACAGAAATCAAACTTAGACTTAGAAGCATTGGAAGCAGAATGTTTAACCCTGGTCAGCAGGACTGAGAGAGAGAGAGAGAGAGAGAGAGAGAGAGAGAAAGGAACAGCCGAGCATCATGGCTTTTGATATATTGTCACCTCAAGTCTCGGTCTGAGACTAACGGGTGCCGTAAGTCTGCATGACTAAGAGATGACTGAAGAAAGATTTCCTTGATCTACCACCACAATGCACTTTGCTTAACTTCTATTTATACAGCTCTCCCCTTCCTCCCTTCCTTCCCACCTCCTTTATACGGATGGGTAAACAGCTCCTAACTATCTATCTTGAAACTGCTTGTCCTGACACTGAAACTAATAATCAAGCTTCAAAACATGCCTAATAACTAGAAATTGAGCTAGCTTAGACGACGAATTTGTGAGAAGAGATATAAAATAACACTTTACATTGGCCACAAGCGCCTCAGCAACCCAGAATGCTCAGCCAGCCGGCCTGATGGCATAGCAACGCTAGCCACGCCTCATTTCAGATTTACAAACTGGGTGCAAGTCAATCTATTGCATATTACAGTGGAACACGTTTAAACCGACATTTTCGAGGATCTTATTTAAATTTCGGTTTAAACATATTTTGGTTTAAACATTGTTCAAGATAAAACCCCAAAAAATAAAGGGGCATAATACTAATAGGCTACGACATTTGCGATGAAAATATATTGGGTTATATCCCTTGTTTAAGAAAAACTGACATCAGTTTTGGGTAGCTATTGTGCATAATAAAGGATGTTCATTTTGTTTTTGTTTTGGGTTGTTTTTTATCGCTCTTTTTTTCTATTGATAGAAGTTTAAACAGTTTTATTTCAATTCGACATACATATGTACCACACAAGTGCAGTAAAATTGAACAGAAAAAGTACATTAAAGGAAAACAAGGATTTGAAATAAAAATTACAATATAAAAACCCAATGCCAAACATTTAATTTCCTTACACCCAAATGAAAAAAAAAAAAAAAAACATTTTACATTAGAGAATTTTTGGAGGTGAGGAAAAACTTTAAAATATTCTACAGAGGGTGAAAAAGAGGGGAGTTGGTGGGGTTAGCATTTTTTAAAGAAACTTGTAATGACAGTTTGCCGAGATTTTTCTAATGAGAGATCTTCAACATAGTCTTTTATATTTGAAACCATGTCAAGGTGTCTCTCAGACCCAGTCTGAGCCTCTAAAAAATGTCTCAGTGTCAAAATAGCATCTCTGGCTTGTGAAATTGTAGGCGGTGCCGGTGGTGCTGGCTCCTCCTCCTCTTCTTCTTCGTCTTCATCCTCTGTACATGCACTTGTCACAGATGCCACAATATCATCTGTGCTTAAAACACTAGATGTGACAACCATGTCATCAACTGCGACATAGGCTGCGGCAGTAATGTCCACAGAGACAAGATCCCTCAGTCTTTGGAAGAGATTGTCAAATTCGTCGGTAGGAGGCGTGTCGTTTTCGATCTCAGGGATCGGTGGGGGCCCGACTCTTGCAACAAAGCCAGCGTGGCGAAAGCAATTTGCAATGGTGGTCTTAGTGACCATGCCCCATGCAGCTTTGGTGTGATACATGATGCTGAAGTCAGTTTTATTCTCCGAACTCTCTACCTGCTGCTCCACGTGCAGAATGTACTGTTTCACTACAAGCTTTCTGTACATCTGCTTGAAGTTTTTTATAATCCCCTGATCACATGGTTGTATAATGCTTGTGGTGTTTGGGGGCAGAAAAATAAGCTTTGAGGTCTTTAACCTTGGGATGTGCTGGGCAATTATCCACTATCATTGCAACCTTTCTCTTCTGAGCAGCGAAGCCTTGATCGAGCTTTCTAAGCCATTCTTCAAAAATGTCCGATGTCATCCATGCCTTTTTATTGTTCTTATATGGCAACGGCAACGTTTTAGTGTTCTTAAACGATCTTGGCTTTTTCGCCTTGCCAATGACAAGAGGAGGAAGCTTTTCCGTGCCGTCCATGTTGGCAGTGATGAGAATGGACAGCCTATTTTTAGACCTCTTTCCTCCTGCACAGTTTTCATCCTTCAGCGATAGTGTCTTATTTGGTAGGCACTGAAAAAATAAATCAGTTTCATCAGCGTTGAAAATGTCTGCTGGTGAATATTTTTTTAGGATGTCCTGTAGAGCATTTGTTGTCCAGGTCTCAGCATCTTGCTTAGGGGCCGCTGCCGATTCACCGCTAATGACGCGGAAAACGATTGCTTTTCTTTGCTTGAAACGCTCAAGCCAGCCTCCATTAGGGGTGAAGTCTAGGCCCATCGACGTTGAAATCTCAGAGGCTTTTTCCATCAGGATAGGTCCCGACACGGGCACATTTAATGTGCGAGCTTGCTTGAACCAAGCATACAATGCTGCTTCCATGTCCTCATGACTGGCATGTTTCATTTTCTTGGTGCTTGGGAGAAATCTACATTCCCCTTTTGCCTTTTCAATCTTTTCTCTGCTGCCAATAATTGTCGACAATGTAGAGTTCGGTATTCCATGCTTGCGACAGATTTCTGTTTTTGTCAACCTTTTCTCATCAACTTCTTTCAAAACTTGAAGTTTAAACTCCAACGAGTAAGCGGTATGTTTTCTTTTTGACATTGTTTCAAAATTAGTCTACGTCGTCTGGGTTTTGTGAAATTAAAAACTTAGATCAGGTCTAGTAAGATGAGAAAATGCAGATGAACTGACAGTGATACGTACAGTGTGAAGCAAATCTAGGTGAATGGTGATAACGCATGCTGTGACAAAAAGGGTAGGTCGATCTTAATAAGATCCGAATTCTAAGCCAATCAACAAGTGCGACATCCAAACTTGTGTAACACAAAATCAGCCAATCGGCAATCGCTCTTTCCTTATCTCTCCTCACGTTTCCTTTCTTCATAGAGTTCGCCCCCTCCCCCCTTCCAATGCCAAGGCACTCCTGCTGTACTACATCTAGTCATAGATTTAGTCCGTAATAAGGCGTGTGCCAATCTGTACGACGGCAAACAATTTAGCATCGCCTAAGCCTAAGTTTGTCCGCCGAGGCGCCGACCAATCATTCAGCAAGCCCGGGTCAATGACCGCACGCCACAGACAGTGATGAGCGATGCAACAATGTTTGCTTGGCTTCGCACAATCGGCGTTAGACACTGGGTTGGGCTAGGTCTTGATGGCACGCGCTGACCCGCGTGTAACTGTAAAAAGTGATGCAACAATGTTTGCTTGGCTTCGCACATTAATTTTTAGTGTTAGACTGCATTTGGCTAGTCCCAGATGGCTAGCGTTGATTATGTAGCAAGAGAGGGGTTGGTGTTACGTTGTTGGGCCTTGTTAATGATAGATTACATGATTCATGACTGGCAGTGGTACTGCAATGCATAAGGGAGGGAAAGGTGTGTCAGAGAGAGTAGATTTTTTCGAGATACTCTACCAGCCAGCGGGACGAAGTCAGTAATTTTCTTTCGGTTTAGCGATAGTATGCTGGCCGACGATTTCGGTTTATCGTATGTTCTATAACAGGGAAATAGAAGGAGAACCGCAATTATTTCGATTTCTTTTCGGTTTAGCCATTTTTCAGAGAGAGTAGATTTTTTCGAGAAACTCTACCAGCCAGCGGGACGAAGTCAGTAATTTTCTTTCGGTTTAGCGATAGTATGCTGGCCGACGATTTCGGTTTATCGTATGTTCTATAACAGGGAAATAGAAGGAGATTTCTTTTCGTTTTAGCCATTTTTTCGGTTCAGCCGTTTTCGGTTTAGGTGTGTTCCACTGTATATCCATAACAGGGTGTCTTCTATAAATAAAACTATTAGAAATGGTGTGCCAATGGCCTTGTGGCTATTTCTACATCGTCCTTTAAAGCAAGAATCAAACACAGGAAATCGGTAATAAAATCAGAAGAACCATTGGAATCAGGGCTTTTCTTAGATGTGTTCTCCTAATTTTAGCACTCACAAAGGTAACTGCTTTCCAAATATCCTAATTCGGAATGGAAAAAAACTAAAACACTCCTTTTTTTTTGGTATACGTGTCCACACGTATGGTTGAACTGATTGCAGAAACCAAAATCAGGAAGTCAATTAATGAATTATCTGCCATCTAACTAGCTATTTGAGGATCCTCCCCTCCCGTAAAGTTAACTGCTTTTACAGATGGAGAAAACTAAGGAAAAAATATTATCTGACTCTCTTTAAACAGGTTCTTCAGATGAATGCGATGCCAAGAGCAGGTTCTAATCTTAGAGTTGGACTGATAAAAGTGGATGTCATGAGCTCTCCAGGAGAGGCTCCTCGGTCCTCCTCAACCAAGCTGGTTTTGTGGATATTTGTTGTGGTTTCTGTAACAGTGTTGTTGGTTTTTTTACGAGACGGGATTGTTAACCCTATGCCAAACTCCCAACCTGGAGGGCCAGAGTGAGTGCTCTTAGTCTGGCCTTTACCTTTCGAACTGTCTGGCTTGGGTGACCTTACCATCAGACAAGTCTCCATCCAGCATAGCTCTCGGTCATTGAAATGCGCAAGCCTTCCAACCAGCAGCAAGGTGTCACTCTTTGGGAAATATCTCTTTTAACTGCTTCTTGTATATCTTTGCTTAATTCAACGATTTACTGCTTCATTTCTTTTAATTTGACATATTTCCAACCCAATATAACATTAATACTACAGTAGTGGATACCACAACTGCGCCCGCTGCAGCAGGACTTTTGCTACAGACAGACATTTCAAGAATCCCAATTTTTCCTACTATGTAAAGAGTTTTACTTGTGCTTGGGTTTAACGGGACATGGAAATGGGTAAATTTGAATACAGCTGGAGAAGGAGCAAGCTTTGGTTCCAAGATAATGGGCTAAGCGTTAAAAATTGAAATTTTCAGTAGTATTTCCCTGTCATGACAATAGCGAGAGTTTGCTACAGTTTTTCTTCTGGGATCAAAAGCCCTGCTGTAATCATGTTTTATTGTAATTTTTATTACCAAAAAGCAGGCCGTTGTGACTGTATTAGACTAGTAGTAGTAGTAGATAACCTTGCAAAATGTAATAAACTTTGTACAGGCTAGACAAGCTAATGTATGATTCTAAAAAACATCACTGTGTAGACCCACAACCAAACCACTCCCGCTTTGGCACTCTTTTAAAATGCTATATATCTTTTAATTCAACTTTCCCCTAATTCTAGTCCCTGTTATGTTGCATTATCAGGTATGCACTGTACTATCTTGGTATAAAGTCTTGAGCCCAACCTTCTTTGCTTTTTTCAGGTCCACACCAATACTGTAATCATCCATGGGTTTAATATCTTCCATCAATTTGGATTTCTGCAGAAATGAAATTCAATGTTTTCTTATGTTAGAGACAAGAAATTCATTTATTACAAGACTTGTAGAAAAAAACAAACAATTGCCTTAGTATAATTGTAGATTATACATGAATAAAGTCACCACGCCTTCAGTCAAGTTTCAGGGCATATAAATAAGAAACACAATTTAGGAAGACAAAATATGGACTAAAAACCCAGTTACTGAGTTAGGGGAAGGATGAAAACAATTATGTAGTGTCCAGCAAGTTGAAGATCTTTCTAATAAAAAGTCAGAGAATTCTATTTTATTAAAAGAAAACCCATTCTTCAGTTTTCCTATTTTAGACAAATTTGTATGCTTCCAACGACAAATGGGCCTCAAGATGAAAAAAAAAAATCTGGCCTTCGACAGATGAATGTTTTAATCGCAGCATGAGACTTGGAGGCTGAAAAAGTGAAACAGCGTTTTTCTTACTTTACTTGGAGGTTCATTCTCTGCAAGGCTCTCTTGGTCTCTCTCATTCTTCTCCTGGATTCTGTGAAGAATAATGAAAAGTATATGTCTTGGAAAAACTAGCGATGTTTGCAAAAATAAAAAGAAAAACAATGTGCAGTCTGGATCTTAAATCACTTGAATAATTAATTTGCTCAAGAGGACTGTAGATTAAGACGGTCATTTTTTCCCCCCTTTGAAAATTTCGGTTGATATCATCAACATTTATTGCATCTAAAATCATTTTTACAAGCTTAAAAAGTCCACCTTTTTTTTTAAAGAAACAAACCCACAAAAAGAGAGACACATTTATATTACTGTTATATAGTTATTATGTTTTGGGATGAAAACTACCCATCAGGATATCTCAGTAATGTCTGCAGACAGCGCCAACAAAGGTGTTGTTTACTGGTCGAAACCAAAGAGCAAGAGGTACATTAGAGCCTTACAAGTTTATGCAAAATTGTAGAAAGTCTAAGAAGATTTCCCGATAAATATACAGATTTTTCAAACTGTGAATAGCAGCGCAATCGCCGATTTTTTGCGAATATCTGCCTCTGTTCGCCATCAAGAAACCTAGGACAAGCCGCCGTTTCCACGCCAGCAGAAATTCCATGACATTTCTTTTTTTCTATGCTTGTTATAAAGTGCTATCGAGATTGGGTTAGTCAACAAATTCATCGATACCGATCAGTCCCAATTCGTTTTCTCTTGCGTTCATTCCTCGCAACCCTGAACCAATAGAGAAAAAAGTGGCCTGATTTGGACTCATGCACTGAATGAACTGATAATTAGACTCCCAATATACTAAACGAGCTACCACCTCTCCCTTCCCCAACCTTTGGCTTGTTGGTAAAATCTTTAAATCGCAAACCTACCCCAAATAATTTTTCAGTTCCTCTTCTAGGCTCAGACATAGGTATTCGCTGACAATTCCATGAGCAAACTCAACATAGGATTCTAAATATGAAAAAGAGAGAACAAATTTGATGGGGTATAAAATACAAAATCAACTCTTTCCACTAATTAAGTAGTTGATGGAAATAAATCTTTTGGATACCATTAAAGGGAAGACATCAATGACCTCTTTTGCATTTTTCAATTACAGTAACATAAATAAAAACATAACAAAAAAATGGATTTTTCTTGTTCAATAAACATTTTTGAATTTCATAGTAAACCAGTTAAAAATCATAAGTGATAAGCATTGTCCAGTTACTTCAGTCATATCAACTTTTTTTTGTTTCTCATTATTTAGTTACTTAAATATTTTTTTTAATTGCATAAAAGAGGCACTGAATGCAGATTTCATA